>CAXKVI010000004.1:115949201-116014201 GCA_964058755.1 Campiglossa producta
GGTATTAAATGTCCGCATATTGCAAATCTGACAGTGAATACGCATACGATAATTAATCCATTGCAAAGCTATGCATGCAACTATGTAGCTGCGTGTTTGGATTTTGTTGCATTGGAGGCTGGTGCTGTTATTATTATTTTTAGAGCTGCAACAATGTATCGCAACTTTGCTTTAGTATACGAAATGTTGCAGCTTGCACGCACTCGGATATATTTATTTTTAGCCGTTGTTGCTTATTTTATTCTTACTTATAAACTTTTCTAGAACTGATCACTCCTGTTCACTTCACTCGTTTAGTTCTGTTTTAATTTAATTTAAATTAGTTTTATTTGATTTTGTTTTGTTTTATTTTATTTTATTTTATTTTTTATATTATTTTTTTTTTATGTCATTTAATTTTTGCATACAATTTTTCAAGCAATGCATAGATTTTATCGCAGGCCCTGGTGGGAGTGAAATGAAAAAAAAAAAAAAAAAATGTTAATGTTAGAAAAGTTTGTAACGGACTTTTTTCAATGTTAAAAGGTTCGGCGCTAGCAACATATCTTGACAAAAATAAATATAAGCGTTGCCTACATTTAGGCGTATGACGTTGTACTGATGTTAGCAGCAGGCCGATTACATAAAATTGGAGCTATACACTACATAAAATAGGTTGTTGACTATTTTTAGGCTATACTGTTCACAGGTTAAGGCTGTACTGCTCTAAAGGCATAAATATGCTCATTGAGTTTTCATAAATATTATAATTGCATAAGTTGATAAATAGTGATATGCAATAGCTTTACCGAGTGCCAAACGTCCTTTTTTTATATTTATTTTATGTTATGTTTACAGATCGGAAAAGTATGCCAAATCAAGTGCCCGAAAATTATTTTGTAAATTTATTAAAAAAAAAAAAAATTGGGTAAATTGTGGCAATTATGTTAGCATAATTTTAGGCGTTTGATTTTGTCATATTTTCCGAACTCTAGTTATGTATTTTTTATGGAGGAGGCTTTAAAAAATTTTAGCATACTTGACGGAGAAAAATGCCAATTTTTAAAACAAAGACAAAAATGTTGCATACTTTTAGGCCCCCTTTTACTTACTAAGAAATTTTTCGCTAAAGTTTTTTGCTGTTTTTGTTATCGAAGCCAATTCGGCAGTTTTATAAGTTTTACTCAAAAACTATTTTCGTTTGTCTTAAATAATATATTTTATAATTGAAAATAATTGCTTTTGCCGTGAAATTGTAATTAGGAAATAAATTGAGTGTTTTTTTGCTTCGAGGAAATCGAGTGAAGCGTTTAATTAAAAAAAGTTGCGCTTGCAATTAATTTGATTAAAACTCTTCCAATGTGCAGAACGGATAGTTATTACGTGTGCCAAATACCAAAGCCATACAAGTGGCCATACATTGCCTTCGTAATCGCTTTAAATTACTAAGAATCCCAACTAAGGAATTCACGTAAAAAAATCCCTGAAGTGCAAATAAATTGTTAAGTCTCTCTGGTAATCAGCATGCAGTAAACAGCGGAACATCGCATTCGTTACGTCGCACCATTATTCTTCACTGCATCATCATTACGTTTGACTGATTTCCTATGACCGAATTTGGATGCCAAAAAATTTGTGAGCTCACATAAATCACCGCATCATCATTGAGCGGCTTGGTAGTTATTTACTGTAAGGTTGCCACAACCAAATTTACGTTAACTGTTCGCTGTTGTTGCTGCTGCAGATTATTATTCACTTGTTGCTTGCATTTGAGCGCTTCACTTTATGGTGCTCATCAATGTTGGCGACGCTTTGGTCAGCTTAAAGTAGGTCAAAGCGAAGTTCGTATTTTTTTAATCATGATTTTCAGTTAAGGGATACGAGAAGTTTAAAGCACAAAAAAATGTATGTTGCATAAACCAAAGTGCAATAAGCTGTATCTTTTAAGTGATTGTTTTATAACATTTATTTTTCTGCCGGCCATTCATTTGCTTAAATAGCGATTTATTCGTTCGTTGATAAATTGCCATTGAAATGTGTTAAGGTAGATTCGGTTCAGACAGATTTTAGTATAGCACGTTTAATGCCAGAATGATTTTTAGCTAGTAGCCTAAAAATATACAACATCCTTAGGTCCCATTAAGATGTTATTTCTAGTGATCGGGAAATAGGTCAAATCAAGCGCCTAAAATTATTTGATCATAATTTTCACAGTTCACCCCCTTTTTTGAGGCGCTTGATTTGACCAATTTTTCCGATAGTTATTACCAAAAAAACGTTGACCTAAAATATTTTTTTTTCGTACCGATCTGTAATTTTTTTTATATAATTTCGCATAAATTTGGAAATGCTCCACTGTGCAGACTAACTGCATTGCTTATAGCTAACAGCAATCACCCTACATCTTTATTGTACGGTATTGAGCTTAATTCGCTTTCGAATACTCAGTTATTTATGATTTACACTAAATACTTTTCAATAATAAATTCATAGCCATAAACGGTTTTGTACATACATAGATCTTGAGTTGTATATGTTTTTGATTGAAGTTTTATTTTGCTGCTCGACTAAAATAGCAAAAATATTTAAACATCAAATGTTTTGCAACAACAAAAAGGCGTGTAATAGCTGCCACTAAAATGAAATGAAAAAATAAAAATAAAGTAAAATAAAAAAATAAAATAAAACTAAATAAAATAAAATAAAATAAAATAAAATAAAATAAAATAAAATAAAATAAAATAAAATAAAATAAAATAAAATAAAATAAAATAAAATAAAATAAAATAAAATAAAATAAAATAAAATAAAATAAAATAAAATAAAATAAAATAAAATAAAATAAAATAAAATAAAATAAAATAAAATAAAATAAAATAAAATAAAATAAAATAAAATAAAATAAAATAAAATAAAATAAAATAAAATAAAATAAAATAAAATAAAATAAAATAAAATAAAATAAAATAAAATAAAATAAAATAAAATAAAATAAAATGAAATAAAATAAAATAAAACAAAACAAAATAAAATAAAATAAAATAAAATAAAATAAAATAAAATAAAATAAAATAAAATAAAATAAAATAAAATAAAATAAAATAAAATAAAATAAAATAAAATAAAATAAAATAAAATAAAATAAAATAAAATAAAATAAAATAAAATAAAATAAAATAAAATAAAATAAAATAAAATAAAATAAAATAAAATAAAATAAAATAAAATAAAATAAAATAAAATAAAATAAAAAAAATAAAAAAAAATAAAATAAAATAAAATAAAATAAAATAAAATAAAATAAAATAAAATAAAATAAAATAAAATAAAATAAAATAAAATAAAATAAAATAAAATAAAATAAAATAAAATAAAATAAAATAAAATAAAATAAAATAAAATAAAATAAAATAAAATAAAATAAAATAAAATAAAATAAAATAAAATAAAATAAAATAAAATAAAATAAAATAAAATAAAATAAAATAAAATAAAATAAAATAAAATAAAATAAAATAAAATAAAACTCAGTTGAAAAAATAAAAATTTAATTAAAGAAACAAATAAAATAAAAAATTTAAACAAAAATAAAATAAAACAAAATAAAAAATAAAAGAATATTAAATTAAATTAACTGAAATAAAAAACATCAAAACATAGTAAAATAAAATATAGTAAAAAAAAGAAAGAAGCAAAGAAGAAGAAAAAAAATAAAATAAAAAAATATCAAATCAAGTAAAATAAAAGATTTGACGACATTTGGGGCAGCTGCCCTTCCCCATCATCCATTGTTAACAAAAACAACATCATCCAATTTCTGTCTAATTTGCCACCACTGTCCATACTTATGAAGTATAGAAATTTGACTAGTTCAAAGCTCTCCAGCTTAGGACAGCGGCGGTGTTGCTGCTTTTTTCGTTTACCATATTTAAGCAGCCCGCAGCCAAGTGCTACCGTAGCTGATAATTTCAATTGATTAATTGCCATTTTATGGAGAATTGGTCAATTTATCAGTGCGCAGTCATCATGCAGCAACAGCAACAATGCTACTAATAGAAACAACAACAGCAGCAACACATTTGCTAAGATTAAACAATGCCATGCTAAAGTTGGGTGTTGTAATCTTTGTTGTTGTTGTTGTTACTATTTACCATTTTATTTTATTATGCATTTTTTTTGGCAGCGGCCTCACCTAGTCCATTGCAGCGCTAGCAACAAAAAAATCACAAAGTGGCCTGCATTCCAAAAGGCACCACACTCTACGCTTAATCGCAAATATTTAATCGCATTCGTATGCATGCCAGCAGGCAATGGTGAACGAAAAAAAAGTAAAAATATTAAAATAAATAAAAGCGAAGATAAAAGCGAATGCAATTTCACATGTAAGCAAAATACTTACAAATAAAAAAAGGAGTAGCAAAAAAGCTATATGTTGCGCTCCTCTAATTGTATTATATTTTACGCAACACCGTACGTCTTCACCCGCTTCTTCCTCCCAACTTTTGTCGGTCAAGCAATAGCGCATGCGCCACCACTTTTCTGATAGCCTTTCAACTGAGGCTGCAATATTCTTTTTCTTCCGATAAATTAATTTTTTTGCTGTTGTATTTTCCGTTATAGCTTGCTTGAATATTCCGCTTTGCTTGCATATTTTTTCTCCCCTTAGCCTTTGGTCATTCTATTTTCCATTTTGCTTTTCAATAATTTGTGTTTATGCTTTTTTTCTGGGCTCTTTAGTTATTGCAGCTAGCTAAACAAACACCTACACAGTGGCGCGCGCAAAGTTTGCGATATCATTATCATAACGGTAAATGCAGCTACACCCACCAGCCGACCAGTAACTGCTATTGCTCTAGACAAACCGCGCACTCGTTCAGTTGCTGACTTCTGTTTAGCGCTTGTGGCAATTTAATTCGTTTTTGTAAAACAAGATTAAATTGTTGAAGTGTTTCTTGATAGAGTTGTTGTCGTTGTTGTTGTTGTTGTTGTTGTTGCTGCTTTGCTGCTATGATTACATTTGCTGTTGGAATTTTAAATAAATGAATTTATTTTAGTTTTCTTTTTGGATTGATTTTGTGAATGAAGTAACTAATTTACGATTATTTTAGTGCGAGCTTTGAACCTTTTTTATGAGCTCGAAAAGCATGGAAGAAAGCTCCCTTGAGTATTTTTCTTATTGCTTGCTGTAAATCGTTGTAAGGTATTTTATGAAAATAAAAAATTTGAAACATGTTCTAGTAAGATCTTTGAGCTTTTTGTATAAGATTTAAGCACTAAAAGCTTTGGAGAAAGCTCTTATAGTAGTATATATAAGTAGTTTTTTCTTATTATTTGTTATGTCAGAGTGTATGTCATGATAATAAACATTTTCTAAGATATTTTAGAAGGAGGTTGCAGCTTTTTCATGCACTAAAAGCTTTGAAGAAAGCTCTCTTAAGCACATTTTTTTGTATTGTTTCTTATAAGTTATATTATCAAAATGAAAATTTCTAAAATATTTTATTAGGAGCTTTGAGCATTTTGTATGTTATTAAAGTACTCAAAGCTTAAGAAAAAGCTCACTTCAGTAATTTTTTGTATTGCTACGTGAAACACATTGTAAGGCATTTTATGGAAATAATTTTCTAACTTATTTTAGTAGAAGCTTTGAGCTTTATGTATGAAATTTAAGCAGGAAAAGCTTTGGAGAAAGCTCGCTTAGGTACGTTTTTTGTATTGTTTCTTGTAACAGACTGTAAGTTATCTTATTAAAATAAAGAAAAATTTAATAAAAATTTGTAGTATGAGCTTTAAGCTTTTTGTATGACATTTAAGAGCTTAAAGCTTCGGATTCGAAAATTCAGGCCGACTTAGGTCTCAATTCTTTTTCGAACTTTTCACACTTATAGTCACCTATTTTAATACCTTTCGGTGTATACTTACATAACACATGAAAATCGTTTATATGTACATATGTGTGTGTGTGTATGTACATAAGCGACTACCGTGTACTATCCATGATAAATTGACTAAGCAATCGTTGTTCCTTTAACTCACCGATAGGCAATCAGTTTATGCCACAAAAGCAAATCAAGTAAGTAAATGAACGGAAGCGATGCGTTTATTATTTGCAACGATGAGGTGAACATTAAAAATCACTCTCATTAAATGCACCTGTCGTCATGCGCGTTGGTTGAATGGCACGTACGCATGCGCATACGCAACTAGCAACAACGCTTTGACTACTACCTATGAAATTTTTCATGCTGTGTTGCAGCTTAGGCCACACAGTCTTGGCTATTATATAGCTATTAATATTGCTTTTCTATGATTTTGTTTCTTTTTTATTGTTGTCCTTAATATTATTTTATCTCATGAAATTAGTCTTCACTTCAAATGTGTTGCAATCAAATGAATTTAGCAGCTGCCTGTAGTAAGCGGCATTAGGTTCATTCAAGTGATATTGGCAATATGTTTGATGATGAGTTTGTGTGCAGATGTTGAGCGGATGCGAACACTCATTTGTGTTAATGAAGTATAGTATAAGCTTAATTTATTGGCGTGAAAAATAAACGTGTCTTAATGTAGGAAAGTGTGTACTTATTACTAAAGAAACAAGAAGCTTACAAAGTTGTTTGGTGCAAAAACGTTTTCTTTCATTTTTGCTCCTCCTTGTATTAAAATTATTAATTAAATTATTATTATTTAACAGCTATACTGCACGCTTATTTCTTAATTTGAACGTTTCCATAAAATAATTACAACACTTAAATTTATTTCTTACAAATTCATCAAAATAATCCTCAAAACATTAAAAAGTAGCCCAAATTAATTTGCTGGATTACTGAGCATTTAAGCAAATCCGCTTATTTTTAAATAGCTACATATATATAGGACAGTTATGTCGAATATTGTTACGGTTTAAATTAGTTTTGTCCGAATTGAGCAAAAAACCCGTAAAAGCACAAAAACGATAAAAATCCAGCGCTACAGGGAAAAATCCAAAGACTTAGGCAACGAACTTGTTAGTACTTAATCTCCCACTTGTGACTAGCACAGATATTAGAGTATTTGCTGTGCAAAATTCGTATTAAATTGCTAATGTAAATCGATTAATCGTAAGCAACAGCAACAATAACAAGTCAAAGTAGCAAACCAAAGGCCCCAAGCCCCCTGTAGGAGAGAGCTTAACTCATACATATTTGCACAATCTAGGGTAAAGGGAGAAGACTTAAAGACAAATGACGAAGAAGAGGATAGAGAATGGGAATGGAAAAGCGATGTGAAAAACACACCTTCAACATGTTACACGAAAAAAAAAAACTTTAGAGAGCTTTCTCAAGCTTCAGTATTTGAATCTCATATACAAAGCTCAAAGCTCGTACTAAATTTTATATACGAAGCACTACAAAAAATTTACCTAAGAAAGCTTTCTCTCATGGCGATGCACGAAAAAATACAAACACGCTTACTCAAGAAAGCTTTATATGAAGCTTTAAGCGCTTCAATATCTTACAAAAAGCTCAAAGCTTCGGAAATATGTTAAACAAATTTTGTTTTCATAAAATGCCTTCAATGTAAAACACTAAACAATTCTAAAAAAAAATTATGAAAGAGAGCTTCCTCCAAAGCTTTTAGTGTTCGAATCTCATCCAAAAGCTCAAGCTTCTTCTAGAATATGTATGAGAATTTTTATTTGTCTTAGATACGTTAGATTCTGTTTCATATATCACACGGACAATGCAAAAAATTTGATAAAAAGATCAGAAGCTTCTGGTGCTTAAATTTCCTAAAAAAGCTCACAGCTCCCACTAAAATACATACATAACTATTTTAGAAAATTTTTATTTTCATAAAATTCCTTGCAATGTATTACACGAAACAATAAAAAAACTCACTTGAAAAAGCTTTCTCAGAAGCTTTCAGTGTTTGAGTCTCAAAACAAAAAGTTCCAAGCTTCTATCAAAATGTGTACATAAGCAATTTTTTGGTTTCATAACATGCAAAAAAAAAAGTGTACCATAAAAAAAATGTCTTAAAAACTTTTCCCAGAAGCCTTTTAGTGTTTGAATCTCCGTAAAATATGTACCTAACAATGTGATACACGAAACATTACAAAAAATCATTTACTTGAGGGAGCTTTCTTCCGAGCTTTTAGTGCTTTAATCTCATACAAAAAACACATAGCTCCTACTGAAATATGTTGGAAAACTTTTATTTTCACGAAAAAACATGCAAAAATCACTTGCGAAAGCTTCCGCCGAAGCTTTTTTCTTTCTTTTCAAATTTGTATATATATTTTATTATTTCATCCATTTTATAAAAAAAGCGACCCACGGTTTTCTAAGTGCGCAGCAAAGGCATGCCAATAGAAATAAATACATACTGACAAACATGTATAATCCATCCAACAATAGCTTAAGCTGCCATAAATAAAATATCCCATAAGTGTCGTGCAACATGAATTCCCATGTGACAGCTCATCAATGTGTGATGTGTGATGCTCAAGTATGCTTTAGTTGAATCGATTATTTGCTACTTACTTACCCAAGTAAGAGGAGCGAGCAATAAAAAAAATGCCACAACTTTACTGTTAGCCAATTGTTGCACACATCACACAAACAATTGTTGAGTCCATAACGATTTAGAGCACCTTTAAAGTGCTGTGCAATACACAATTTATTATTACGAGTTGGTATTTTTGTTGAAGATGAAATGCTTTCAGCTTACCGCCTACCATCAATTGGGAAATGCACCTTCACATTTTGACGGCAAGAGCTTGTCCATCACACATAAGGCACCAAACTATGTACAGAAGAAAGTCACATCTTAAGCATTACTCTCCTTGGATCAGGAGGTGGTCAAACGTCAGCCATACTTTGCACGTTTCCTCCTACCAACGCAGCTAATGTGTTTCACTTTTTGCTGGTTATTCGCTTACTGCTTTGCTTCTAAACCTTTAATTCAGCACAGCGTAGCCCAGTACAGCTGCTATCTGTGGATTGCATACTTCTTCTACCTTGACTTATTCTCGTTGTGGCATGATGAATTGACATGCAGTGCGAATATGCGAATGTCATTCCCTTTCTGTTACGCTTCTCCAAACAAAATCGCAAGGCCTATGTTATGCTCCTCAACTTCAATTTTTGGTAACAAAACAAAATTTTTGATTGGCATTTAATTTAAATGCATTTTGACCGAAAAAATGAAAGCCGAAAAACATTGAAAGGGAGTGAGTCACAGAAAAAAGGTATAAACTATAGAAATTAAAAAACTGAAATTGAACAAAAGAAATCACCGCATCACTGACATAAATTGTATACCACTCACTTGCGGTATTGTTGCGTCTGCTGTACCTGCCACAATATGTTACTTTGGTGAACAAATATTCCTGCCTTTCTCTTTGTATACTACCTTCAAAATATAGCATACAAATATTCATACGTATGTATGTGTGCCTTATGTAAATTATTTACTTGGCAGTAATTGCCTTGTAGGGGGTTTGACATCGTTTAAGTGCCTTTTAACAGCAGGGGATTACGTTTTGCCTCGTAAAGGTATCCGTTTGCAATAAGAAAAAAGCTTTAAAGTGAATCGATCACAGCGTCACCTAGTGAATACATTTTCTAAGATATTTTCCTTCCCTTTTCTCAAAGGGTCTTCCCAAGAATCAGTTATCCAAGAAGTAATCAAATCTTATTAGTTATGATCTGACAGAAGTTTGTAGGAAGTTAATAATAAAATAAATAATAATAAAATAAAACAAAAAAAGAGCTTTTTGTATTAAAGCTGCTTAACGCGGAAAGGAAAATCACCTACCTTTTTCAACTTTGAAGATTTTGGTATTTATATTCAATAACTACTACACCACCAAAACTCTTTACTCAACAAATTTACAATCCTCTGTCATATTTCAAAGTGCTTAGGGAGCTATTGACACAAGTTTATAGGTTTCTGGGAGCTTTTAGAAGAAACGATAATAGGCTATGCAAGAGATCGACTCCCTTCTAAGTTGTTATCACTTCTTGTTAGTAAATGCATAGCTAAAGACTCCATGCTAGACTGTATTTGTCTGACTAATTTCTTAAGCTTTTCAATGCAGAGAAGAGTTGCATTTTCCAAATAATTGTTTTTTGGTATATTCAAAATTTTGACCGTATATCTTTTTGACTGCTTTGTACTCTTTTGGCCTTAAATAATATCGTAATAAGTTAGACCTTTTTCATGTGAAATAAACTTTTTGTAAAATGCCACCTGTTTCGCTCTTTATATAAGAGCTTTTACGAAATACTGTTTTAGGTCTACGTTAGGTTATTACAGACTTTCGCTTCAACTTTTTACGAAAGTCAATCATTTCCACACACATCCATTTACAAACTGCGCATGCCGTAAAAGCTTCGATACATCCGAAAAACTTTAGAAAGCTCCACACTTAAAAGCTTTGCCTTTAAAATCTGATTTTAAGACTACATGGTCATCTACCATATATTAGAAATAAAGCTTTTTGTGCTTCTTATCCCGATGTAGCGATGAAGGTAGTAAAAGCTCACAGCAAATTTATTTGTGTGCGGCCCAGAAGGTTTTCCTATCGTCACATGAATTCTGCAGCAGAGGAAGAGGGAGACCTCGACTGAGATAGAAACAAGAGGTGGAGGATAACTACATAAATCTTGGGGTTTCCAATTGGCATCGGTTATCGCTAAAAAGGAATGACTGGCGAACTTTGATAGGCCGAAATCGCTTAGGCGGTTAAGTGCCAATTAATGATAATGATTTATGGGAATAAAAAAAGCTCGTTTGCTCGTTTTATGCTTTATTGTAACAGGTATCAGTTTTGATATGTATTTGTACTACCAGAGATTGAAAAAGCTCTTGCCCCCAAAAAAAACTTAGTAGCTTCTGGCAAAAGCTTTTATATTTACGAAAACCTTTACGAATAAGATTCTCGATAATTTTTAATCAAAAATTAAATTAAAAAATAAAAGCAAAAGCACATGTTAGCTTTTGTGTGTTTTTGAATTAAGTATCTGATTTTCTTGTCCCGCATTAATAGGTTCTTCTTTTTATGACTTGCCAACCCTTGCATTGCATTTATAAATTGAACCTAACCCCTTCGAAATGTTGGAAAAGCACCATACCTACTATCACACCACTGCTGACATAATAATAAACAACAATCTGCTTTTCCTATCCAATTGACTAAATTGCTGCTGATGCGGCATTTGCTGCCATTTGGATTTCGTTGCCGCTTTTTCAAATTCTCAGAGATGTTTACTGATGCAGATTGTAATAACTACCAAAACAACAACAACGACAGCAAAAACATAGGCAACACTAACAAAGCATACAATAGCTAGTAGCAACATCAAAAATAGCATCTTAACTATGCAACAAAAGCAACAAAAAACAGCAAGAACAGTCCGAATGCAACAGCGATCAGCAACAAAGTGCAACAACAGGTGTTGCAGCTGCGCTTCGTTCTCTTAAGTGTTTTTGTTTTTTGTTTGTTTTTGCTTTATGCGGCCACTGAGTGCGGCTATTATGGTGTTAATGACAACGCCATTGTCGTTCGTTTGCTAACTACTCGCTGCCACTGCTGCTGCTGCCATTATGCCATTTGTGGTTGCTATGGCACATATGACTTTATTGCTCGTTTTTGTAGTTTTTGTTATTGTTAGCGTTGTCGTCACGAACCAATCTAAAGACAATGACCATAAAAAAGCAGGCACATCTTTGGCGAATTAATTTTTGTATTCAAATAAAATTTATTTGCATCAGTGATAGTGCTTCAGGTCTGCAATTGGGAAGTGAAGAGGGAATTGCGGGCAATTTAAGTGAAAAGGGCAGTGGCATGAATAATAATAGAAAATACAAAAGGAAATTGACGCCAATTATTTTATTTTATGTTATTATTCTGTTTATATTTTTAAATTTTATTATTCTATTTATTTTTATGTTCTATTTAATTTAATTTAATTTTATTTTATTTTATTTTATTTTATTTTATTTTATTTTATTTTATTTTATTTTATTTTATTTTATTTTATTTTATTTTATTTTATTTTATTTTATTTTATTTTATTTTATTTTATTTTATTTTATTTTATTTTATTTTATTTTATTTTATTTTATTTTATTTTATTTTATTTTATTTTATTTTATTTTATTTTTAGTTTCAAAGCAAAGGTGATGCCTTTTGCGCCACCTTGCAACTACAAAGTGCATTCATTTATGCCGCTGATTAAGTGCGTGCAACCTCGCCGCTGTTGCATATATGGCTGCAATACAATTTTTATTTATTTAGCGAACATAAGTGCAAGCATTTTAATATTAAAGTTCCAACAGCGCATTTAATAATGTAACAGCATTCACCTAAGCGGTAGTGATTTGACGAGCTCAGCGTTGCACTAATGCGGAAACGCCTGTCAGCGGCAATTGTCAACATCTAAAGCTGATGTAAGGGGACAACTGCAACAAAAACAAAAGGAACGTACAATCTTCATTTCGACTAAGAAGCTGCTGAGATCGAGTGTGCAACTGACCATGCAATATGATGGCTGCTACTCTGCTGGCTGTACAGCCGCTGCTGCTGCTGCAATCTCACTGCGTTTGTGGCTGCGTCTACTTTGTATTTTTATATTGCATGCATCGGACATTTTTTTTATCGTTCGTCGCTTAAGTGTATTTTTGCGTAAATTAATATTGAAGTGAATGAGTTGGTTGGTTGAGGTGGCAGACGACAATATGTGTTTCGGTGTTGCAAGTTCGCATGGTGTTGATGTTGTGCGCAAAAGGGTGGTTGGCGATTACAATTCCTTTGGGAATACATTGTTATTGCGTTTTATGTGGATGTAGATAGCTGCTGGCAAAGCTTTTTAATATTAATTTGTTTTCTTTTGTTGTTTTAGATTTTTTATTTCTGCTGTTCATTTTGTTTCTTTTTTTTATTATTACTGTACCAACTGCCTGCTTTAATCAAATTCATTCATGCCACAATATGTGGCATATAGAAAAAAACCACATATTCACTTATACGCCCATATTGACAAGCGCAAAAGAACAACAAGTGCACGGTTCACTGCTAGTGGCAAGTGTTGGCGAAGCATGAAATGGGTGGTTGATATAGAGAAAATAACTAAACTAGAGCATAATGAGTATAGATAAATAATGCAGTGATTCGATGTATTAGGTCGGATCGAATTTTTTTCCTTCTTTACTTTGGTGTTTTTTTCTTCCCTGTTACTTTTTATTTAATTTTATTTTATCTCATTTTATTTAATTTAAATAATTTCTTTATTTTTTGTTTTACTTTATTTTATTTTATTTTATTTCATTTCATTTCGTTTTATTTTATTTTAGTTTGTTTTATTTTATTTTATTTTATTTTATTTTATTTTATTTTATTTTATTTTATTTTATTTTATTTTATTTTATTTTATTTTATTTTATTTTATTTTATTTTATTTTATTTTATTTTATTTTATTTTATTTTATTTTATTTTATTTTATTTTATTTTATTTTATTTTATTTTATTTTATTTTATTTTATTTTATTTTATTTTATTTTATTTTATTTTATTTTATTTTATTTTATTTTATTTTATTTTATTTTATTTTATTTTATTTTATTTTATTTTATTTTATTTTATTTTATTTTATTTTATTTTATTTTATTTTATTTTATTTTATTTTATTTTATTTTATTTTATTTTATTTTATTTATTTTTTTTAAATTTATTTAATTTTATTTTATTTTATTTTATTTTATTTTATTTTATTTTATTTTATTTTATTTTATTTTATTTTATTTTATTTTATTTTATTTTATTTTATTTTATTTTATTTTATTTTATTTTATTTTATTTTATTTTTTTTAAATTTTTTTTAAACTTATATAATTTAATTTAATTTTATTTTATTATTTTTTTATGGTTTTTATTATTATTTTTTGTTTTTTTTAATTTTATTTATTTTTACTTTTTTTTTTATTTACTTCATTTGGCGTTAGTTTACTTTATTTTATTTTAATAAAATTTTTTTATTGTTTTATTTTATTTCATTTATTTTGCTTGACTTGGTTTTTTGATATATTTTTATATTTTTTTTTATTTTATTGTTTTTTAATTAATTTGATTAAATTTTATTTTATTTTATTTTACTTAATTTATTTTAATTAATTTAATTTGTTTTATATGTTTTACTCAAAATTTTTTTATGTTCCACTATTTGCTCAAAAAAAGTTCGTTCCACCTTAATGCATTTCAACGTATGCACATGAATATCTAATATCGTATACATATTTAATGAGTTTGCATAAGAAATGGTCTCATCCTTCCAGCCACATATTTGCCACACGAGCAGCTGCTGCTGCATGCACACCCATCACAGCAGCAGCAATTGCCTTGCGGCTACATTTTAGATGCTTCCTCGCTTTTTATGAGCTATGCAGGTCCATCTACAATAGTTATAGAGTTCCCCTAAACATTTTTTGTTCTATTGAATATATGCGATGTACCTACTTCACTTGCAGCATTACTTTTGTGGTCGCACTTGCGGTTGTGCTCGTGCAACACTTCTGTCAACTTTTTCTTCTTTTCAATACTTGTTGTTCATTGCCTTTGCAACCCATCTGCCACATCTACTGGCTATATAAGATCCAAATAGTGGAAAAAACAAACCCATCACACTGTTACTCTTATTGCTTGTGGCAGTTTGTTCCCCAAACGCAATCTTGCAACATCATCCAGTTGAAATGCAGGCACAGTAGCGCATAAATCATGTGGCAATCAAAAGCAATCAGCGGCAATGGATTACTGCGTTTCAACCGCAGTAGTTGATACAGTTTTTTTTGTGTTTTTTTTTTCTATGATTGCCCTCTTTATAGGGTTCTTTGTTGTTGTTGTGGGGGATCCTATTGAGCAAATATGCGGTTACATATATGTATGTAAGTATTTTGGAGCAGCTGCAATTGAAAATGTTGATTGAAAATGAGAGGTTGTGTTACGAGGGAATATGTGATAGATGCAACAAAAAGATATTAGTCCTGGATCAACTAGAAGCTGATAATAGAGAATAGACAGTGATTTGAGTTTAGTATACAAATCAGCTGTTCTGGCATCTTATGGAAAGGATTGTGTCTTAGCTAAGTGGTCAGTAAATTCTAATAGCAGTTGGTTTGTAGATTAGCTATGGTTTGTGGGGCTACTATTTAATTGACCCTCGATCATAAATATCTTAGAGAGGTTTGATCAATATTTTAAACGAGCTTTAAGATTTATTCTGAAATCTTCACCAAGTGGTTTGGTGTTGCGATGCTCCAGAATTTTTTTTCTTTTGTCAGCAAATTTGGCTTAAAATTACTAAGCTATCATACATTTGGGCTGTGGATTGCACTGTAATTTCTCACTTACTTCTACCTCTCCATTAATATTCTACACCTGCAATAAAATCAAAATACCCAATCATTAGCACTCTTTAATTGCATAGATTATCGCTACCTTATATTAAACGCTTTTTCTTCTTCTTCTTTATTTGCAGGTGAGTCGCGCACACAACTTTATCATTTTTTAATTTTTAACGAAACTGTGGACCGATTAGCCAGCGTGGCGGCTTTTGCAAAGGTAACAACTATTATTTTTTGAGTTTTTTTCGCGCGCAACTCATAAGTTCGAATTTGTGCGTTGCAAGTCATTGCATTTAAGTTGCCAGCGATGTGACAATTGGTGCACGCCCGCTCGCCATATTTATGCAGTAAAATTGCCGGTTTTAGCATCAAATGCGCGTAAGTTAAAAGCAATAATGGCATTAAAAACAAAAGAAAACTATTAAAATAAGAGTAAATAAATAATATCCCTTCAATGCCAGACAATGAAAGAATGGACTACAGAAATAAATGCCGATGAGGTGATCAAATTGGCAATTGTAACTGTCGATATCATGGCCATTTGTCATATGGCTGGCGTGAACTGTGTTTACTTGGGTGAGTGTGTATGCATGTGTGTGTGTGTGTGTTTGTGTTTGTGGCATGGTGCACATGTAAAACGTAATTATTGTGGCTGATGTACGCACCAGTGCCACCAGCATGCACACGGCAGCCTCTCATGGGAAAGTGCCGAATTGTTGATAAATGCGACAATGCGCCTGCGCTGACGTTTTCGCCCTTTGGGAATTATATGTACAATGCGAACAAGAAGACAGACATACAACTATGTACTTGCATATTTATAGTGAGTCAGACACCAAATGGGACCGTGGATTTGGAAATTTTTATACCTGTCCTGATGTATGGCTAAGACTCATGGACCGTGTCGAGATAAGATGAGATGGCCCTTTGAGTGTTTGAGAGAAATGTTCTCCGGAAGATTTATTGCCCTTCCCGTGATGCCAACGGCGAGTATCGAAGAAGATTTAACGATAAGCTGTACGAGCTTTACGCAGACTTGACCATAGTGCAGTGAATTAAAGCCCAAAGACTCCTCTGGCTAGATCATGTTATGCGAATGGATAAGGAGGCTCCAGCACAGAAGGTTTTCTCTCGACACCCGAATTCGGCCGCAGAGGAAGGGGGCGAACTCGACTGAGATGGAAACAACAAGTGGAGGATGACTTGAACTCCCTTGGTGTTTCCAATTGGCGTCACCTATCAATAAAAAGTAATGAATGCCGTACTTTGGTAGAAGATAGATTAGATCCCAAAATTATTCCAAAATGACCCCAAAATTATCCCAAGATGACCCTAAAATGATATCAAATGATTCCAAAATGACCCTAAAATTATCCCAAATGATCCCAAAATAATCCCGAAATTCCCCCAAAACTACCCAAAATTATCCCAAATTGATCCCAAAATGCCCCTAAATTGATCCTAAAATTACCCTAAAAAGACCCTTAAATAATCCGACAATTATACGAAAATTATCCAAAATTGGACCCAAAATGATCCCAAAAGTAGTCCCAAAATGATCCCAAAATTCCCCCTAAATGATGCCGAAATGAGCCTAAAATAATCCAAACATGATCCTAAAATGGCCTCTAAATATACAAATACAATACGATAAAATGGTAACCCTGGGCGGCAACCCTACTTGCTAATAATTTATTTGGTATGTGGTACTCGTATGCCGTCGAAAATACTTTGAATTTGATACCCATATTGGCATTTCTTGCACTATAATTAAAAAACTGAGATAGGTGGCAGCCTTGTAAACCGCCCCAAGTGGCAACACCCAAGTTGATAGTCTAAGAAATCGCATACTATCTCTATATCAACGTTCATCGAAATCGGTCAAGCAGGTCTCGAGATAGTAGCGGACATACAGATATACTGCGATAAGAAGGCAACCCTAGCTGGCAACCTTACTTGAATTTATTTTAGTTGGCATGCCGCCGAAAATACCTCTCATTTGATACCCATATTGGCATATCTTGCTTAATGATATATTAATTCAAAAAAAAAAAAAATATTAAGATAGGTGACAACCCTGTAAACCACCCCAAGTGGCAACCCCCAAATTTATTAGCAAATTAATGTGACACCTATAAATTCGTCCCATTTCTTCCGTATGCGACTGTACACCTATAGCAAATCGCACATTTACGCTCGCTTATTGGAAAATGTTAATTGGCATTGGGGTGGGGTCGTGCACGGCTGACCGAGTTCCATAATTTCACACACAGCTTGCAATATTTATGATTATTGCTGCCGATTATTTTTTTTCCTCTTTTTTTCTTCTTTCTGCACTTAATGCATTACGGTTGAGTATCTCTTGAACCTATTTGACCTGCGGCGTTGTGCGTGCACTGTGGTGCGTTGTTGATCGATGATGAGTGCCACGAATCATATACCAACAACAAGAACAGCAGCAGCAACGACAGCCATATCTACGTATTACCAACGCTTGTAAGCGATTATGCTGATTATAATAATAAAGAGCAAACAGCAAGTGGATGTTAATGTTTTTTCATGTTATTTTATGTTTTTTTGTTGTTGTTGTTAATTTTACCATTTAATGCTGAGTAAACACTTTTTGCATATAGTGACCCAATTGCCAAGTGCCATGTCAGTGGCATTGCTTGCTTGCAGCAGGCAGGCGGGCAGGCACGTGTTCATCGTTCAAAAGCCGCGTGCACTTGGCGTAACGCATCATTCTACCACTCTTCGATCACATCGTAGCATCAATTCGTATCACATCACACAGCGCGTACATTATGAGCAGTGGTGGATATGATTGATTTGGCCGCTGGGTCAGATAATCAATCTTATTAAAGTAAACATGTGTATGTAGCGTATGTAGAAAAGCATTGAGTTGAGATAAATTGTGTGTTGATTTCGAAAGTAGCGCAACGTTTTTCGATTGAGCTGCGGTGCTGTATGATCAATGTGATATGGCAAGTGAAGAGGAGTCACTAAATCGTTGTGTCATGTAAATTAAATGACCACTTTTTGGACGTTAGCGTCATGTGATAGCATGTGGAGTGATGGTGTTTTTTTTTGGATAGTTTTATGTTTATTGTATGCATATTGAGTAACGGAAAGTTTACGCGTAATTTTTTTGTATGCAAATTTTTGATGCAATCAAAGCGCTTTTCGGATATCACTTTTCATACATATACAGCTGAGCATATCTCACGGAGTATTTTGATTTTGTACGCCTTATGGTAGATCAAAACTTTATAACAAATCATTACCATACCTTCGCACTTTCACAGCATGTTCGGGGACCGTTGGGTATGACAAGGCACAAATAATATACATACGTTTTGAAAAATTGGCTGGCAACGCTAAAGCTCACAGATGCGTTTATAATTTTCAGTTACTCCCAAATTCAGACTCCCTTACTTATTTGAAATTGTCATTAATTCGTTATTCTAACATTTGCCATAGAGAGATCTAAGAAAGAAAGTTTCCCGCGGAATCGTCTACCCCTTCATCTAAATATAACCTCGTCAATATCCATATGTTTGGTTGTTCAGTTCAAAAATTCGTCACGTGCCTTTCATGTCTGCTGCAAATGTCTATATTTGCTATTTGATGAGAATATCCCTTTTAATTGCTTTGAGTTGATTGCTAGTGACTGCCACACCCACATCTATTGACACCCTTGCTTCGTTTATCTGCTATCTGGTTGTAATGTGTGCTAAAGTGAACACCAACCCCTATTATCGTTAATAGTTGCTGCTCATAACCCTCTCTTACATTTATTAATGGTACAGATAGCTGTAAAGGGGGAGTTTAATGACATGAGTAGCCTCGTGGCATCTTACTTAGCTACTGCCATTTCAAACAATAATTTTCCTTCTTTATACCTAATGCATCCGTTTAGAAGGTACAAGTAGCGTTCGGAAGGCGGATTAATGGTGAAACCAATTCTTGCTCGAAAAAAAAACGTTAAATCGTTTCAGGTTGGGCTTTGCACTGTGACTTATGTATGAGTCATTTTTGTTGTTGTTTTGAAAGTAATTCGATGAATAAGAAGCGTTATTTTCGCATTTGCTACGAAGGAAGTACGCCTAATAATAATAATTTAAATAAACTTATATGAGGATATCCATGTTTATACGAACAAACGGCACGAGTACTTGGTACTCACGTCTTTTTTTCTTTTCTTGCACATGCTTTATCTTCATCACCGTTTTCATGAGAGAAAACTATACTTCGCAAGGAAATGTTTTTCGGTTCTAGGATGAATACGATTAATTTCAGCAGACTTCCCATTCCACAGAGGCCCCTTATTCAAATAAATTCTGATAGTTCTTATCTTTCTCTGGTTCAATTATTGTTCGTCCTCACAGCAAGCAAGTGCACTCTGCACCTTTAAATGACTTTAATGACCAAACCTAAGCATATCAGATGCGATGGAATCGTGATCGCATTAGCTTAGGGCAAGTGCCGTGAAACGTGAATTGTTACTGTGTCGTAGCACCAGCGCCAATTGGTTGCGTCTGCGCATTTTAATGAAAAACCAAACAAAACATAGCCCTACACACAAAGATAACTGTAAACAAGTACTTTCTTTTCGGCGAAATAAATGAAAAGCAAACACAGAAAGGAGTTGCTTACTTAGCTTTGGCAACCAAAAAAAAAATTTAGCATAAGGTTTATATTGAAAAACACAAGATTGTATATCCCCTTCAATGTGACCACATCCCAATATATTCTCGTGATATCCCCACGCTCTCAATTCATTTCTTTCACATCATTTATCAGAGTCCAGGCGGTGAGTCAACTCCCTTTGTGTTTGTTGCAACATTGATGTTGCGCGTTGATAACATATTGCAACAAGTTGGTATGTAGCAGCAGCAGTATATTAGCTGTGCGGCAGCAATGCCCTTCACTAATCACTAAAACAAAATACAAAATAAAAAGTAAACAAAAAAGCAACAACAATAATAAAAAAGTGAACAATGCAAAATTGCAAATATTTCATGCATTTCAGTTTGGTTTGCATTTAATGCAGTGCTTTTGTTGCAGCTGAAGTTGTTGTTGTATGTTTATATTTTTCTTTTGTTGTCTGTTTGTGCGGCAGCATTTAATGAAAGTTCATATCGATCTTTTACGGGCCGGGCCACAAAGCTTATAGCCAATTTTCGCATTAACTGCGGCAAAATATACCTTTGCGTTTTATGGTGCACAGTGGGCCATTTTAAGTAATTGTAGATGTAAATTACTTACAAAACAAGGTGCTCTTACAACATTCCATGGTCGGGAAAGCTTTTGTGGGCTCACCAAGGCTCACGTAGAGGAGATCAAAAGCAACTGGGCAAACAAACAGTTTAGGCAGCAATGGCTTAGCAGCCTAGGACAGAGAAGGACCAAACTCCTTTTAGAACTACATACAAAAAGCTTCGGTGATCAATTTAAGAAATCTTCCCTTCCCTCCCGAAGAACCCACACTGGCTATTATACGGCTGGTGTCACTCTCAATCCGTTCGTGATATGGGACAAAAAACCTGAGAAGGTGCTCAGATTTATAAAGAGCCTCCGTATACAGCAGCAATCAAATGAAAGGTCACACACAATAGATCATAAAACTAGTCGCGGTGTAACAAGGCCTTATAATAATAATAATAATCAATTACTGAATTACTTTTTCGTTAAATTTGGTCAATATTTTCCAAATGAGGCTTGCTTGGATAGGGTAAATTTTATATATCCGATGACTTTCTATCTGAAGACTTTTTTATGAATCCACTTTATATTTTTGGAACCAGTGATTTTTTTCCGTGCACTGTCTTTTGCGATCTCCAATTTTTTTTGGTACCATTGATCTTTTTTGAAGCAATGTCTACTGGGGGCTCCATTTAATTTTTTTCTTTTGAACCAGTGACTTTTTTCGAAGTTGTGTCTTCTCAGTTCCATTTTTTATTTTATTTTTGAACTAGTGACTTTTTTATAAATCCATTTTATTTATTTTTTGGAACTAGTGACATTTTACGGAGCAATGCCTTTTAGGGGTTCCATTTTTATTTAATTTTTGGAGCTAGTGCCTTTTTTTCGAATCCGTTTTATATTTTTGGAACGAGTGATTTTTTTTCGAGCAGTGTCTTTTGGGAGTTCCAACCTTTTTTTGGTACCATTGACTTTTTCGAAGTTTTCTTTGGAACCAGTGACTTTTCGAAGTAGTGCCTACTATTTTTAATTAGTGACTTCTTTATAAATCCATTTTATTTTCTTGGAACCAGTGACTTTTTTCGGAGCAGCGCCTTTGAGGGGTTCCATTTTATTTATTTTTTTGGAACTAGTGACTTTTTTAGAAGCAGTGTCTTCTAGGAGATCCATTTTATACTTTTTGGAACTAGCGACTTTTTATGAATCCATTTAAACTTTTTTGAACCAGTAACTTTTTTCAAAGCAGTACCTTTCATTTTTCTGGAAACACTGAATAAGTTCGAATGTGTGCCTTTGAGGGTTTCATTGTATTTATTTTTGTGTTTTATTGAAGCGGTGAACTTTTTATGAATTCATCTTATTTTTACGGAACCAGTGACTTTTTTCGAACTCATTTTATTTTTTTGGAATAAGTGACTTTTTATGGACCCAGTGGCGTTTTGTGGAATTCTTGTATATTTTTAGAGTTAGTAACTTCATATGATACCAGCAACTTTCTCGGGATCTGTCTTTTTCTTGTCCCCAGTAACTTTTTGACCGAGTGATTTTGTATCTAACCAATGATTTTTTTTCTATCCCGGGGACTTTTTCAAACAAGTCGCACCCTAAATCAAAAACCGCCACAACTCAAAATTTTTTTAGGTCGCTTTCTTGGCATAGATTGTCTAGTAAAAAGTAGTACAGCTAGTACATAAATTTTATTTCTTTTCGACTATTATCGTTACTCTTTAAAGAGCACAGTGATGCAAAGCTTTTAAAAATCGGATGACTTTTGTGCGATCCAGAAGCAATTAACTAAAAGTTACTCTGATTTTGAGTTGTGACTCTTTTTGATTTAGTGTGCGAAGTGTTCTACACTGGGTCGACGTTTTTGAATCTAGTGATTTTTTTAAATCCAGTCATAGCTCCAGCACGACTTTTTCGCAAAACGTTTATTTTTCTCGGTAGCTAAATGATCAATGGTTCTTTTTATTACAATACAAAATATTTATTTTATTTTAATGCAACATTTTTAAAACCTATCCCACTGTGGGACGCACCATCAGCGATTGCGTAAAAGGGCGAATTAAATTCTTTTTGTTCGGTTTGCCCCAAACGCATTTCACATTCATCGCATTTCAATGCTTGTAATTATGTTGCTGCTGATGCTATTGTTATTGTTGTTGTTGTTGCACTAACCAGTGAAATTGCCGTACGCACAATACAATAATGTTGGCCGCTGGTATGATCACGTCCACCTCTGCACAATATTTCCTTGTGATCATCATCATCTGTCCACCCTCCTCAGCGTCTATGCAATTTCACAGTATTTCTGGTTGCCGAACATAACTTTTTAGCGTTTCATTGTAGCAGTGCAACAGCAAATTGCAACTTCTTTAGTTATTGTTTTTATTGTTGCCCACATACATAAAAGCACATTTCATTAAAATTGGTTGTCATCGTTTTCGATTTTCATGGTTTTCTTGTGTTTATAGCTGCTTTATTATTTCATTGTTGTATAGCGCTGTTGTTGTTCTTGCTACTACTAGGTCTTGCAAATATCTTTGTCTTTTTTCTGCTGAACGCCCTTTCGCCAATTGTTGCCGCCTTAACTGCCGCTTCGCCATTTAATCATCGAATATTACCACATCTTTCTTTTCCGAGCTTCTTTTTTTAAAATGTACTTGTTGTTGTTGTTGTTATTACATTGTTTGTCTGTTGATTCTGCAGCAAATATTTTATCACCACAAATTAAAGTTCGCAGCTTTTTCGACATTTTATCGGTCATTATTAATTCGTTTTTCGCATTTATTGGGTGTAGTTGGTAGGGTACAGAGTTTCGTGGTAGAGGAAATGTTGCTCAAAAAGATGCTGATTTTGATATGGGAGCATTTTTGGAAACTTTATAGTGCGAAGTTTTAAGTTTTAAAAATGAATTGGTTTTATTTCGAAGCAGCAATTTTTTAGTAAGCAGTGACTTTTTTGGAACTATCGATTTTTCTGAATCGTTTTATTTCTTTTAAATCAGTCACTGTTTTGGATCAAGTGATTTTTTTGGAGCTAACGACTTTTTGCGGATGCGTTTTATTTTCTTGGAATTAGTAAATTTTTGGGATCAAATGAATTTTAGTTTAAGTACATAGCCACCTTTTAGATCCGGTCACTTTTTTGGAACAGTGATTTTTTGAATAAGTGACTTTATGAAACTATCGACTTTTTTGTGCATGCTTTTCTATTTTATTGTAGCCAGTAAATTATTGGGACCGAGAAATTTTTTTTAAAACTAAATATATATTCTGCTATGTAGAGAATACCAACAACTCAGAGATTTTCCATATGGCCGGGTCCCGGGAATGACTTTCCTAGTGTTGATGGTATCACAACGGTCCTTTCAGAACTGCGGTAGCCACTTGAACCTAACCTATCCTGAATATATATGTAGCACAATTGTTTGGATCTGGTCAATATTGTGGACCAGTGATCTTTTTCGAACCAGTGACTTTTTATGGAACATTCGACTTTTTTATTTTTTGGTATCAATAAATTTTTGGGTTCTAGAAATTTCTTTTTAAACTAGACAGTTACGGTTTGAATCTGATTACTTTTTTTGGACCTGTGATTTTTTTCTAACCAATGACTAAATTTTGTGAATCCTTTTCATTTGCTAGGTTTTAAAGATTTTTTTTCAAACTAGCTAATTTTGGATTTGGTAACTTTTTTAGGCCAGTGATTTTTAAAATCGGTTAAATTTTTTTTGGAACTATTGAGTTTTTGTGGATCCTTATTTTCTTAGAATCAGTTAATTTTTTGGGTCCTAGAGATTTTTTTTAAACTAATGAGTTTTTCGAATCAGTGGCTTTTTATGCATCCTTTATACTTTTTTGAAATCAGTAAAATTTTGGAACGTAGAAAATTTTTTTTGGACCAGTGATTTTTTTGCATCACTGATTTTTTCGGAACTGTCGATTGTTGATGGACTAGTTGTATTTTCTTGAAATCAATACATGTTTGAGACTTAGAGACTTTTTTTAAAACAACAAAAGCACTTTTCGGATCTGGTAACTTTTTTTGTATTAATTTAAAATTTTTTTTTTTTGTATTTTCGACTGTTTGGCGAACCGTTTTGTTGCTCGAGAAAAATATTTTTTTACTCAGTTGCTGTTGATATTCTTGTAATAGTAAAAATTGTTGTAATCATCAGGTTCAGCACAAAAATTTCTCATGATTATTAGTCTCGGCAGCACATCGAACATCACTCAGCAGCAAATGTTCTTCCAATCAGTTATTACCAGCGCTAGATAGAGAAGAAGAAGCATTTCTCAATCACAACAAACACTACGCCTTGATTGTTGGCTACTTTTAATTGGTTTTGCTTAACTAAGTGCATTTGTCTTTACCACTCACTCCCCTCTAGTATATTTATATACAGTAGATCAAAGAATAAATAGAACAACTTACTTTTTCATAAAATCTCAAACAGGGTGATTATAAATAATTTTCATTTTGCTCGTTTTTCTCACTCTCATAATTTTTGAGCAAAAATATATGAAAATGTGAAAAATTTCGCAGTGGAAAATTACTTAGAATTGTCCTGAAAATTCTTGTTTGGGTAAAACCACTTCCCATTTTGAGCGCAAGTCACTGTGCCTGCACCTTAGCTCTTACCAAAAAGATTGACCAAATTTGATTTTTTTTTGCTACTCTCCTATCAACAATCGCACCTGCACTCCCTGCTTGGCTACTGTTGCTAGCGCTTGCAATTTATTAATTTTGTACGTCCTCATATGCTGCCACATACACACATACAACAGCATACCTTGTACTCATAGCTCAATAGCTGAGATGTTGGTGCGATAAAATGCGCCCATTTTTCCAATGCAATTATCTGTAAAATATCAAGTGTTGTTACATGCTCACAATCATGTTAAATATTGTTTATTGGTGCTGCTGCTGCACTTTTCCAATTTTTTTTTTTTTGAATGGTAGCATTTGTTTTAATATGCCACATGTTGTTGCAACATTGAATGAGCAGTTAAAGAGGCATGTCAAAGGCGCTATTAATGAATAGCAAATTCTGCGGTTAAAATGGGTGAGCAATGGCGTTCAGGTGAATGGAGGAATTGATGCAGAAGACGTTTAGTAGTAGTGAAGTGCAACAAAAAAGTTGCATGCCACCAACAGCATCATGGTTACTGCCTCTCTAAACGGCTTCTGTGCATTTCTCGCCTCTAGGCGCTACTACGAAGTTGCAGCATTGATTATATGGCAGCGGCCGTGGACATTTGTTAAAACAAAGGTGAGTGGGCCCAAGCGCCGCAAGCAATGTTTCGCTGATGTCCAAGGTGGTCAATGAGGCAGACATTGTAGCTCGCTAAGAAGGGTTGGTCAGGGCGCAGTGGAGTTTGGAAATATTTAAAAACAGCAAAGCACTGTCGTTAAGACCATTTCTAGTTTAGTTTGAAAGCATACTTTTGGAACGACCTATGATCTTCTAGGTACATATGATAAGTAGCTTCTGTTGACATCGAGAAATTTGTGGAATCTCTTCGGTGGTCTACGCGATACCCAGATTTGAATTAATATAAATATAAAATAAAAAAAAAAAAAAAATTAAAATAAAAAAAATAAAATAAACTAAAAAACAATAAATAAAATAAAATGAAATAAAAAAAATAAAAATAAATAAATAAAATAAAAAAATTAATAAAATAAAATAAAATAAAATAAAATAAAATAAAATAAAATAAAATAAAATAAAATAAAATAAAATAAAATAAAATAAAATAAAATAAAATAAAATAAAATAAAATAAAATAAAATAAAATAAAATAAAAAAATAAAAAAATAAAATAAAATAAAATAGAATAAAATAAAATAAAATAAAATAAAATAAAATAAAATAAAATAAAATAAAATAAAATAAAATAAAATAAAATAAAATAAAATAAAATAAAATAAAATAAAATAAAATAAAATAAAATAAAATAAAATAAAATAAAATAAAATAAAATAAAATAAAATAAAATAAAATAAAATAAAATAAAATAAAATAAAATAAAATAAAATAAAATAAAATAAAATAAAATAAAATAAAATAAAATAAAATAAAATAAAATAAAATAAAATAAAATAAAATAAAATAAAATAAAATAAAATAAAATAAAATAAAATAAAATAAAATAAAATAAAATAAAATAAAATAAAATAAAATAAAATAAAATAAAATAAAATAAAATAAAATAAAATAAAATAAAATAAAATAAAATCAAATAAAATAAAATAAAAGAAAAAGAAGTAAAATAAAAAAAAAAAATAAAACAAAAAAATATATAATAAAAAAAATAAATAAAATAAGATAAAATAGAAGAAAGTTAAATAAAATAAAATAAAATGAAATAAATAAAAACAGATAAAATTAAAAAGACAATGAAATACTTTAAATAAACTACAAAATAAAATAAAATTAATATTTGCTAATTTTTGGCCAATTGTTAATAAAAAAAATTTAAAAATAAGTAAGACAAAATAAAGTAAACCAAAGTGAGATGAAATGAGGCAAAAAAATATAATAAAACAAAATAAGATAAGAAAACGAAATAAAAAATGAATATCCGAAGTTTTTTGGATATCAACACCTGAATGTCAGCTTTTGTAAGCGACCAAGAATGATTAGTATACGAAGCAGCTAAATCTGGGACCGTCTGTCCTTCGCTACTGGGTATAAAAATACGAATGTATGTGAGGTTAAAAGCAATCATCAATGTATGTATGTAGCGTTCCATAGTATTTAAGTAAAACAATCAGCATGCGCGTCGTGCAACATGTTGCAACACAAAAGCATTAATTTTCTAGGAGCATATACAACAACAAAGACAACAAGGATGCAAACAAAAAAGAAACAAAAATTATAGCGCTACAATAGCCACAATAGCCAATCGTTGTGACAGCGCCACAACAAAAACAATACAACAACAAAAATATAAACAGCAACACCAACAGCTACAATAAAAACAATTCTATGTAACAGCATCGTCAGCAACAACGCATCATCAATCTCGTTAACAATTTCATGAATAAAAATCATCATGGCAGCTAAAAACAAACCCCACACACGTTTCAAGATATCCTCAGGCTAGAAGTTGCAAACACAGAGAAGGCAAGAACATCGCCGTAGAAGAGTAATCATTGCCGCACTGATCACTTACAGATGAATTAAGCTGATAGGAGAACATGTTACATAGTAACTAAACATACACACAGACACCCAAAGACATATATGAATGTCTATGCCTCCCCCTGATTTACTATGATCCCAATAACTGCAGTTACACTGTGCAACAAATGGGATAATCAGAAATAATGCATAACAATTGTTGCACATAAGCATAATACTACCTGCTATGCATAAGGAATCCATGACTTTAAATTAAAAACTCCTTCAACAAAAATCCTAACAAAAAAATTATTTTTCTCCTTGAAATATGCAGCTCATTTTTTTCAATATCGTGTCGACATTTTCTTTGATACAAGTGTATATTACTGTTACGATGTATACTTAACCGATAAACAGCAATCTGCACTTGCTTAGAAGATATAATTTCAATAAAAAACTCAAACCGGTTGCATACTTTTAAGCGCAGATATACATTTTTAATTATCTATGGCCTGCTACGTAGTTATGTGTCAAGAGAATAATCTCAACTTTGGATGATATCTCCATACCTTTTAAATAAAACTCTCGAATCGAATAGTTTTACCAAGATCAAATAAAATTGAAAACAGAATTGCTCCGCCTGAAAATATGCAACATACTATGCAATCGCTGTGGCATTGAGATTTGTTCTTCTCTGAAAACCTATTTCCGTTCAGATAAGCCCTAGACCAATAAAATCGCAATGCTTGTTAGCAAATAAAGCTCGAATTGAAGATATAATGAAAAATGGTTGCCTACTTTTAGACGGAAAGTTTATTTTTTTACTATCCGCGGAAATCCACGTACTTTTAACAAAGGCTGTTAGTGAGAGCACATAAACTAAATTTTTAGTGAGACTTTTTGAACTAATTTTCTTCAACAGTTTAGGTGTCTAACTATCGTGAACCTATGTGAGAGAGCTTGTTTTTAATCTTTATCTCATTAATATTTTTTTCTCTGTTAAAAAAGGCAACTACTCTTTCGATATGGGCCAGAACATTGTGTTAGCAAAGAAAATGCAAATTTGAAAAAGCGTGAAAAACTGTTGCATATTTATAGGCGCAAACTTTCTGACTTTCACTCTGTGGCTTTCCACGTTTGTTCCGCGACTTTTTCAGGAATGTTTTAAGCCCCTAACGACTGTAAAACTGCAATTTTATATGCACTAAATAGAAAGAGTCGCAAAATCATTCATAAGAGAAACAAAGCGTACAATTTAAAAGACTGTTGCATACTTTTAGGCGTACAATTTCTTTCTTTTATTCCCTACCGTCTTCTTCGCTGGTTTATAGTGTGGGAAAATACTTTTAAAACTTCCCAGCAAATAAGTTGCTTTAGTATTGGCGGCCGCCGTGGTGTAGCGGTTAAGTGTTCGGCCTTCTACACCAAGTCGTGGCGGTTCGATGCCCGGCAAAAGTAACATCAACAATTATTTAGAAAAACAACTTTTCTAAACGGGCTCGCCCCTCGGCAGTAGTTTGGCAAACTCTCCGGGTGTATTTCTGCCATGAGAAGCTTCTAAGCAAAAAATTCATTTGCTTTGCAAGTGCCGTTCGGAGTCGGCAAAAAACTGTAGGTCCCGCCAACTTGTAGGAAAACTCAAAAAGCAACACGCCACAGGTTGGAAAGAGAAGCTTGGCTAAAAATCTCGCTAGAGGTTATGATAACCTGCTGGTATATCGCCGCCATTAGTATTTCAAACAACTAACGACTGGTAAAATTAAATTTTATTCAAACAATCAAAAATAGGGTTTCGCAAATACAACTTTGTTATGAAGACTTTATCTAGAGAAAAGAATTTTTTTAAGTCTGCCTGCATTTGTCTTTGTCATTTATAAACTTGACTGCCGAAAAACACAATGTTGCACAGTGTTGTTGGCTCTCGCTCACTCAGTATATTATAGCCTTGCATTCTTTAGCTTGCTTCACTGAATAAAGTTGCAAGGATGTTGAACATCTAGCAGGTTACAGGTGTTTTGCACATTTCGCAATGTTCATCAATGTTGATTACAACAAAAACGTTGCGAATAAAACTAAATTCAAAAACAATTTAAATTACAACAACATAAATTAATGACCAACAAAGAGAATAGCAATGAAGAGTAAGTAATCGATTTAACTAGACTATCTACAGTGACTGCAAAAAGTGTTCCAAGAAGAGAGACGAAATTTTGTAACTAAAATGGCAGCCGATGATGTTGATGAAGGTGAACATAAGAAACTAAAACTACGGTAATGTAGTTATTATTTAAGCCTTATGTGGTTTGCAATGGGTTTCGCTACTCGGCTCCCACACTTTGTCTCAGAGAGTACAATACTGATTAGAATATTTGAGTAGTGCTAGCCTAACTTGGTACAATGAAGAGCTCGGCTTTGTAAATGAAGGGAGAAAACGCAACCTCATGGGAAGTGACTCTTGCAGCCCTTTCAAATAATTGACTACTTCTAGAAATCCTTACTGGGTATATCAACTATATTTTTATATTTTATATTTTTTCCTGCATCCATACGTGTTGTTGTTCTCCTATTCTATAATCTTAACAGCAATTATCATTTTTTATGTTCTGCTTTCCATTTCATTAGCGATGTCCGGTCTCGATTTCATAATGTTTTCTTCCCTCATATGAAAGTATCTGTGCTGTAACTTTTTGTTGTTGTTGTCATAAAATTGTTTTCAACTCAAAATAATTGCTTGATTGTTCTTATTTTTAATGGTGTTATAATTGTCCAATCGTTCAAACGTTAAAACTCTTTTATGAGAATTTAATTTGTGCTATTCTACGGCAGATGAAAGTTTAAGTTCTGCAAATGAAAAAGTGCTTTAAACTAAAAAGAGACGTCGAGCGGGAAAGGAATAAGATGGAATATAAAAAAAAATTAAAAATAAAATAAAATAATATTAAATAAAAAAAATAAAAAAATAGACTAAAAAAATTAATAAAATAAAATTAAAAAATCAAATGAAAAACTAAATAAAATAATAAAAAAAACTAAATAAAATAAAAAAAAATGAAATAAAAAATAAAATAAAATTAAAAAATGAAAAAAAAAAATAAAAAATGAAATAAATAAAAAATTAAATAGAATAAAATGAAATAATATTAAATAAAATAAAATAAAAAATTAAATTAAATAAAATGACATAATCTATATATATATAAAATTCAAATTATGTACCTATGTATGGACACACTTGGCTCATAAACGAATAAGCCGATCGTAACCAAAATTTACACACGCACTAGATATGTTCCACGGATGGTCACCAGTTCATACATATTTTGATATATACATATCGGGGGCGTGGCACCTCCCACACAAATGGAATTGTCCGTATCTCTGGAAGTATTCGGGTTAGAAAATTGAAATTTGGTGAGGGGTCGTACGAGATCGATACCTACTACCTCCAAAAAAAACTGGGGATAACGAAAAAGGGGGCGTGGCACCTCCCATACAAATGAAATACTTCATAGTCGTTATCTCTGGAAGTATTCATGTTAGACCACTGAAATTAGGTAACGGGTTATATGAGATCGACCCCTACCACATCCAAAAAAACTGGGGATAACGTAAAGGGGGCGTGGCACCTCCCATACGAATGAAATACTTCATAGTCCATATCTCTGGAAATAGTTATGTTAGACCACTGAAATTTTGTGAGGAGTTATATAAGATCAATCCCTGCCACCTCCAAAACATAACGAAAAAGGGGGCGTGGTTCCTCCTATATATGAAATAAATAAACCAAAATCAATGAAATATCTGAATCAATTCAATTATGTAAAATTCTAAGTCATTCAATCAACCATTTGATGGAAACAAAAATGTATTGTTTTTTAAATCCCATGACAATGCTACTTTTTTCTCCTCTAGGCATGCCCATCGCAAAGAAAAAGCCAGCGAAAATCCGTCGGCCGTCAACGTAAAGATCCTTGTATGCACTTTTTATTTTTTGCTTATTTTTATTGCCTTTTTTCATTACTTACACTTGCCTTCTTTGCCTTTTCGAATGGATGAGTGCCAATAAAATTGATGAATGACGCCTTAAGCTGTCAGCTGCTAACCGTTAAGTGCGCATAAAACACATTTTATGAAATGCACTATGTACAAAACATATACATATGTTGTAACTCAGCTTACGATTTTTGTTTTTTCATTTCTCATTGTTGTTGGTTTAGTGTCATGCTAATCGGCAATGGTGGTGGCGACTGATTGGCTGGTTAGCTGATTGGATATTTGGCGTCTTTATTTCGCACCTCATTGCAAACGTCAGAGAACGAACGAGCCCATTAAATGGTCATAAAAAAGCTTTGTAAGCATGCGCAACAGCAACAACTTCAACAACAACAACAACAACAACAACAACAACAACAAGGATTAACAATATAGTTAAATGTAAAATATTTAAGTGCATGCAATATGCATAAGTGCAACGTCATTAATGTGCGAGTATGTGGATGGTAAAAAGCTACGAAGTATTGTGTACTTTTTTTTTGAGGCATGTGGATTTTTGGGTTTTCGGGGGTTAGGCCATGCAAATTTATTTATCTGTAATACTGTTTGTAGTGAATTTTTGAGAACAGGTAATCAAGGTTTTAGATAAACTCTCACAAATTGTTGCGGAAATATTAGTGGTTTTGTAATAAGTTCTACTCTTAAGTCGGTTTTAATCGCTTTAAATCGGGGTCCTGAGAAGCCTTAACAACATAACTTTTTCTCTTGTTATACTTGCTTGGCTGTAGGGTCTACGACTTTTATACATATCTCATATCATATGAAGTCTTTTGGGAATTATTAGGGACTTTGAAAAAATATTTATTACCCCCGGCTTGGAAAACGTACTCATAAACTCTAGCTTATCTGTGAAATGGCAAGCGAATTTGTTTCTGACTTCAAACTTCATTCTAAGTTGATCTTTTAGCCGTGAGACTTAACTTGTATGTTATGTGGCATGAACTTGTGGCACAAATTGTGAGATATTTGCAAATTCGATTTTTACATAAATCAAATATTCGCTCAGCTTTATAAATGATTTGAATTTGACATTGAGTTTTGTGTAGGCGTCATTGATTTTATACAGATTTTTCTTGAGAGTACTACCCAGCAAGCAGTCGGAGTTTCAAAATGTTATTTAAAGTTATAAAATAAAGACAAATAAAAAATAATAAAATTTATGATTTAAAAAAAAATGTAGTAAACCAAAATACAAAAAATAAATAAAATTAAACAGAAAAATAAAATTAAGTAAAATAAAATAGAAAAATAAAATAAAATAAAATTAAGATAAATTTAATTAAATTAAATAAAAAATTAAATTAAATTTAATTAAATATAGTAAATTAAAATAAAATAAAATAGAATAAAATAAAATAAAATAAAATAAAATAAAATAAAATAAAATAAAATAAAATAAAATAAAATAAAATAAAATAAAATAAAATAAAATAAAATAAAATAAAATAAAATAAAATAAAATAAAATAAAATAAAATAAAATAAAATAAAATAAAATAAAATAAAATAAAATAAAATAAAATAAAATAAAATAAAATAAAATAAAATAAAATAAAATAAAATAAAATAAAATAAAATAAAATAAAATAAAATAAAATAAAATAAAATAAAATAAAATAAAATAAAATAAAATAAAATAAAATAAAATAAAATAAATAAAATAAAATAAAATAAAATAAAATAAAATAAAATAAAATAAAATAAAATAAAATAAAATAAAATAAAATAAAATAAAATAAAATAAAATAAAATAAAATAAAATAAAATAAAATAAAATAAAATAAATAAAATAAAATAAAATAAAATAAAATAAAATAAAATAAAGTAAAATAAAATAAAATAAAATAAAATAAAATAAAATAAAATAAAATAAAATAAAATAAAATAAAATAAAATAAAATAAAATAAAATAAAATAAAATAAAATAAAATAAAATAAAATAAAATAAAATAAAATAAAATAAAATAAATAAAATAAAATAAAATAAAATAAAATAAAATAAAATAAAATAAAATAAAATAAAATAAAATAAAATAAAATAAAATAAAATAAAATAAAATAAAATAAAATAAAATAAAATAAAATAAAATAAAATAAAATAAAATAAAATAAAATAAAATAAAATAAAATAAAATAAAATAAAATAAAATAAAATAAAATAAAATAAAATAAAATAAAATAAATAAAATAAAATAAAATAAAATAAAATAAAATAAAATAAAATAAAAATAAAATAAAATAAAATAAAATAAAATAAAATTAAATTAAATTAAATTAAATTAAATAAAATGAAATGAAATGAAATGAAATAAAATAAAATAAAATGAAATGAAATGAAATGAAATGAAAAGAAATGAAATGAAATGAAATGAAATGAAATGAAATGAAATGAAATGAAATGAAATAAAATAAATTAAAATAGAATAAAGTAAAATTAAATTTAATAAAAAATAAATTAATTAAAATCAAATTAAATAAAACTAAATAAAAAAGTAAAGAAAACAAAATAAAATGAAATGGAATAAAAATTAAAAAAAAACAATTAAAAAGTGAAATAAAAAATAAAATGTGTAAGTCAAACTAAAAACAAATAAAATTACAAAAAAAAAAATAAAGAAAAAGAAAGATTTATTAAAAAAAATTAAATTAAATCAAATAAAATTGAAAAAATAATAAAAAAAATTAAAATTTAATAAAATAAATTAACTTAAAAAATGTTAGTTTTAAAGCACTCCTTGCATGTTTACTGGGTAAACTAAATCTGCGGCCAATCCTCCATTTTATGTTTTGCTTTTATTTTATTTATTATATTTTTCTTTCAAACATGACCGAAATTTACATGTTGCAGCATATTTGCAACACGTTTCGAACAATTAATTTTCCATGCAATGTAAAATAATCTAATCAAACAACAACAAAAAAATGATAGTTCACAATTTGCAAACAATTCGCTGCAAAACCAAACAATTTGACTTCGTAAATATAAATAACAACACAGTGTTAGAAAGTACAACATCGTTGGAAACTATGAAATAAGAAGATAGTACTAAAATTCAAAATTTAGTAGTAGTTTTCGACAAAAAAGACAAGCAAAGGAAGAAACAAAAAAGAGAGTAAATTTGGTCTTTCTTTAGAAAAACGTTACGGTTCATATTTTTTTGTATATAGTCTATTTAGTACCAAATTTATGGTTACACGAAACCTTATAAAAATAAATTTTATAAAGCTGTTTTCTTTTTCACAGTTTTTACTACGATCGCACCAAACTCCGAACCGTGGTACACATACATACATATATTAATCGCCAACAATAGCACAACAATTCGATTTGAGCTTTTTCACTTGACATGTTTCTGACAGCTGTTTGCCATCTCGTACGTTAGTTGGCTGCTTTGTTGACTCTGATTTTGTGGCGTTATTCTTGTTGTTGTAACTACAATTGCTGTTATGCTTTTATTGCTATTTTGCTTCTCGTTGCAAGTCTGTGTTCAATATTTCACTGAGATTTGTTGTGAAAAATTTGTTGTTGTTTGTTTTTCATTTGCGCTTGTTATTTATCTTTTAAAGCCAGCATTTTTTCCCGCTTGTTGTTGTCGTTTCTTTTTCTTATTTCTGTTGACCGCTATGATATGCGAGCACTTGGCTTTGCTTAGCCCGTTTCGTGCACAATTCGTGCCACGTTTGACCTTTTCAGCTGTCAATGAATTGGTTTGCCGTGTCGGGATTAAATCGAGTCAAATTGCAAGTAAACAAATATGTGTGTAAAAATAAAAAATAAGAAGAAGAGGGGCAGAAATTTACATGACAATGAAGAAAAATAAAGAATTAACGGAATACTCATGGAACAATATATTCTGTGGAATAAGCAATAACAGCGTAAGTTGACTTAGGGAGAGTTTGAGTTGTTGCTAGACTAGACTAAATTAAAATAAATTAAATAAAACTATAATATTAAGAAGGAAAAATGCCGGCCGAAAAGCTCCAATAAAAATATTATTAAAATTGTTACTTGGGCCAATATAAATAATTAAATAAAACTAAATTTAATAAAATTCAACTAAATGAAATTAAACTAAATTAAATTAAATCAAATAAAATCATATTCAATTAAATTATATTAATCTCTAATTATTGAGTTTAGATGATACTGCGTTTACCCACAAACTGTATTGAATTCCAGCATTGAAGTACAGCAACAGCATGATTTACTTACGCCAATCGCCTTAACTCGGTTTACTTGAAAAATTTACATATTTACATTTAAAGTGCAAAATGCAAATGAACTGCCATTGATCGCTCGTCGCTTGATTTATGTCAAGCACTTTTTTTGTTTTAAATATATTTACTTGCATTGCAATAAATTTTTATGATATTTTTTCCCATCTTATTCTTTATTTCTTATTTAAATTATATTTTATTGTTTATTTGCATTCAATTAATCCATTTTATATGCAAATTTAATTTATTCTATCTTCTTTCCGTTGTTATTTATGTAAATTTATTTATTTACTGCATTGTTTTATAATTACTTTTATAGAAATGTCTAATAAAATATATATTTTGCAATAAAGTTCGCTTCTTAAGTCTTTCGTATAAGTTTTGTATGCTTTGTTGTATGTATGTATATCAGACGAAGCTTGGCAGGTTGTTCTAATAAGTATTTGATGCCAATTTTAATTTTTTTTTGTTATTATTTTTCTTGATATATTTACTCTTTGGCCATGGCCGTAGACAAGCTATGCACTTAGATCGCATTTATGCTCTTGTAGCGTAACTTCTGTAACTCCTTTTTCAGTTTCAGTTGTTGGACAGGTCTGACAGTAGCCATTGCAAAAAATGTACTCAGCTAGTAAGTGGAAATCAGTTCCGTATATCAAATGGGAACTTCATTCTTTAAGGTGATGACCCAATGCAGGCTTGATTTGCTTGCCTTGCTTACCTAGGCTTGCCTTGCTTTTCTTTGAAAGCTTCTATGGCCAAATAAAAGCTTCAAAAGTTGTCAAAAATACAGGATGAGACGAACCAGACAACAACAAGACCAATAGTGAAGCGTGTAAAGCGCTGTCAAATAGAGATTTGAGCTATTCGACGCTTTGAAACGCTTCAAGCAAGCAAAGTAAAGCTGCCACTGGGCCAACTTTCATAAATTGCAGTACAGTTCAAAAGAATTTTGACATATCTCGAGGCAAAGCCAGCAAGGCAAGCGTGCATTGCGCCATCACCTTTAGGAGCAAACTTTTGCTATAAGATAAATTTTAAAGTTTACGTGAGATGATGGCTATAAGTGATTTAAAAAAAAAGTTATCCACTTTAGTCTTGAGGGTATACAGAATTTTTTTGAGCTCAATATACCTAGTCTTTCCTTGGATTTTTTGAAAGCTTCAACATTTTTTAACTTCCAACGGATATACTTTCATTAGCTATCACATCTATATCATGTGATCTTTATCACATCATACAGGTAAAAAGAAGTCATATCGTATGATAATATCACAACTTCGTATTATACATATTATCAACCCCACATTTTTCAAGGATTTAATTATAAGTAGCTCAGTCGAACATAGAGATCTCAACCAATCGAAAGCTTCAAACTTTGGATTCTCCAACACGTGAAAACTATATCATGCGATCTTAATCACATCACCCAGCTTACGAAAGTGATATCTTATGATAACATCACGTCATTAATAAACCCCAAAACTTGTCACGGCCCTAATTGCGTCCCAGTTATCTACTAACTTGAATATATGTATGTTTTTCTCAGCGTAGCAACAAAAATATTCCAATTTTGCAAGGTGTACCCGCTCATACAGAACACGCCGAAAATTTGAATGGACTGTGATTAATTGCAAAGTGACACCCGAAACCGAAGGCTGCCATAAACTTGGTTAATAACCAACAAAAGCAAAAAAATGTTAAAATTAAAAAGATATACTGTACTTAAGTAACAACAACAACAATTACAACAACGTATTCATATTAAATATTCATTTCGATATTAATTTTTTATCTTAAAGTTAAAAGGGCTTATAAGGGGACCATAAAAAAGGGGAAACATTTCACATATTAATTCATCTACGTGAGCATATAATAAATGAAGCATACGGCAAAGTGAGCGCAGAAGACACAGTTGTGCGATGTTACATTACAAAAAAAAAATATTCAACCAGCTTCATGGCTGTTACACGTAGCGGGGCGGAAGTTTGTGTGTTTGAGTTGCCAGCGACGCTTGAGTAGAAGATTACCTTCATTGTGGTTTAAAATGTCCGCAAGTGACTGCATATAGTTGGACTTTATCAAGCAGCAAGTGCAAAAAAACCGGCCAAAGAGAATAACAATAAAAGAAAAATTATGAAAAAAAAAACAATAAAAACACTGGCATCAACCGCAGCGTGTGATCACAATATCAATCTGCCGTTTTGTACGCTGTACGATGGCACACAATGCAGGTGCGACAATGAACGATCGACCACCAGCAACAGACAGAGAGTGTGCGGACAGTCAGCGGTTGGGCAGCGGACAACAGAAAAGGCAGCAGCATCCAACCGCAAATGATGTGACTCTGATCGCATGATCAGTTTTTTTTTGGGTTTTTTCTTACTGCGATAATTTTTTTTTTGTGGGCATACACTTTCACTTTTTTAAGAAATACCCGCCCGCATTTCGAAATTTTCTGTGCCATTTTTGGTTTACTGTTTTTGGTTGTCGCCAGCAGTACCCCACCTTATTTTATTGATACATCGCATCCAAACCATTGGAATGAGATTTTTGGTACTAATAGCATTTTATAACAATTTTTTTTTTTTTATGTTACGGCTGAATGCATTTCTGCTGTTAATAGCTACAAGTTTGTTACAGCTGTTAGTGTTATTGTTGTGGTTTTTAGTGGTTTCTGTTATTTAATCACAAAGGCGTGTGTGGTGACTTATATGCATTACAAAGTTTTGACCATTTTACTTTACAATCGTGTGACTTTATAGTTACAACCATACACATTTGTGGTTACATAGGCTTTTGTATTGAATTTCATGTCAAAAGGATCATGGCAGTATAATAATCATATCTATTTGGTAAACAATAACGAATTAATGCGGATTAATGTAAGATATCCAAATTTATAAATTTGTCTGTGCGAAGTGCAAAAAGTAGGTGTAGGAAATTTAAGTTTAATTTTTATATACTTTCTTGTCATCGACACCTTTTAAGTGGTTGACATAGATAGGCAGCTTGTTAGCAGCATAAAAATGCAGTAAGAACTGTAAGTAAGAACTTACGCTTTAAAGTGAATTTTTTCCACTGAAATTTCTTAGCGCCTAAAATTATGCAACGAATAATACAAACAAGGTTGCCCAGTAAATAAATTAGCTCATGTCGATTTGTAGCATTAGTTTGACGCTTCTCTCTAAAATTGTTATAAATAAAGAGGTTTCTCCTGAAAGTATGTATAAATTTGTCTAGAATTCCTTTAAATAATATTCATAAGCTTTTGCAATGAGCTTATTTTTGTTGTATATTTTAGGGAGCAAATATCTTTATGCCTTTTTCATAAGAAACTTAAGAGGATAAAAAGTCATAATATTTAGGATGCAACCACTTGGCATGGAATGCCCGTGCTCATAGTTTTGGAAATCACTTCAATTAAGTCAATCGTCTCATATGTATACCTTAAGTGTTGTAGTTTGCCTCTAAAAGCATGCAAAATATACTTTATATACATTCTATGTTATCAGCAAAATAGCCACTAATTCCCATTGACAATATCTGATCAGATCTTACATCCGACTGCCTATTAAACGAGCGTTTCACTAGTTCAATAGTCAAAGGAGTAGACTTACTTGTGTGAAATGAGTATCGAGTGTTTTTGATTCGATGTAAATGGGTATAACATATTTTTTGTGTTAAACGCATGGACCGAAGCTAACCGTATGATTACAGTGCAATAAAAAGTAATAAATATTCCATACTTTTAGGTGAGTTTAATTTTTAAGAGTTTTAATGATCGAGCCTTCGAGAAGGGATTTTATTTAATTCTGATTTTGTTTGTAATAGGTAAGCAAATACCTTCTAGCCTTAGGGGTTCCCTTTTGTTCGTTTTACAAATAAAGTGTTGCAAAAACTTATCTCAATTTCAACTTTTTTTTCCTGACAGAGGGAATCATATGACAACATAGCATGCTTTTAGGCACATCAAATAAAAATTTTGCAAAGATCCATGCTTTTCACATTTTCTATTACGCTCAGTTAACATTTTCAAATTTTTTCTAAGAACTACAATAATAAATTATAAATCAACCTGAACTCCAAGAAATCTGTGGGGAAATCAAAAATGTTGCAGATTGCTATTGGCAAAAGCGGTACCATTTTAGCGCGTGCGCTTTTACAGTGGCATGCCACAAAACTGTCAAATCGCACACCCATACATGCACAGAGCGGTGCTATACAAGTGGCAGACGTAGTGGCGTTTTGAAGCAAGCAAGCAAATGAACTTCATGTTGTTGCTATCTTACTTACTGGTGACACTGCACACAACAACGTAACGTTACTTTGAGTTGATCAACTTGCAACAAACCAATAAAGAAAAAAAATAAAATAAAATAAAAATCGGTACAACAAAACGAACTAATGCAACTGTCAATGCCACATTGTGCAAGAAACGACAGCAAGTGCGTGCAAATTTATGAACTTTGTTGCGTTTGAGTGTATCTTTGGGTAGATGACATGTACATAAGTGTGTGTGTCTGAGTGTGGTGTTAGCTTGTTGCACGCACTTTTTTAGGTCATGCCCGCAGTATGGACTTTACATGCAAGATTTTTTTACGTTGTGTTAGTGTTTAATGATGCTGATATGATGGAGTTGCGGTGCTGGTGGTGGTGTAAACGGTGCAGTAGCCGCTTTCCAACGGTGATTTTTAACCAATTTTGGATCCACTTATGTTTTAATAAAAAGAACCAAAACAAAAGCAACAACAACAAGGTGAAACCAACACACATTGCAATGAATTGAGCGAACACTAAATATGGTTCGGTTTCGGTGCTTGGAGTGATCATGTTGATGGCCAATGTTGGCAGCATCGTCAATAGACTTGGCTTTTAAGTATAGTTAGTCACAGTCAAAATGTAACAGTTCAAATTAATATTTTTTATAGAAGTAATCACAATAACAATAAAAAAATAACATAAAAAAATAAATAAATTAAATAAAAAAAAAAAAATTTTATGAAATAATATAAAATAAAATAAAATAAAATAAAATAAAATAAAATAAAATAAAATAAAATAACAAAAAAAAAAAAAATAAAATAAAATAAAATAAAATAAAATAAAATAAAATAAAATAAAATAAAATAAAATAAAATAAAATAAAATAAAATAAAATAAAATAAAATAAAATAAAATAAAATAAAATAAAATAAAATAAAATAAAATAAAATAAAATAAAATAAAATAAAATAAAATAAAATAAAATAAAATAAAATAAAATAAAATAAAATAAAATAAAATAAAATAAAATAAAATAAAATAAAATAAAATAAAATAAAATAAAATAAAATAAAATAAAATAAAATAAAATAAAATAAATTAAAATAAAATAAAATAAAATAAAATAAAATAAAATAAAATAAAAAAAAATAAAATAAAATAAAATAAAATAAAATAAAATAAAATAAAATAAAATAAAATAAAATAAAATAAAATAAAATAAAAAAGGTATAAAACAAGATAACATAAAAATAATATAAAATAAAGTGAATTAAAAAAGTTAAATTAAAAAAAATTAACTAAAAAAAAATTAAATAAAATGAAAAAAAAAAAAAAAATTAAAAAATAAAAATAAAAAATAAAAAAATAAAATTAAATAAAATAAAAAAAATATATTAAAATAGAATAAAGTAAAGAAAATTAAAATTAAGCAAGTTAAATAAAATAAAAATGAAGAAAAAAATACAACAAAATAAAATAGAATAAAATAAAATATTTATTTTTATTATTTAAATTTTTTCTAACCTCATTTTAAAAAATTGTATAAAAAAATTATGATGACGTAACTACTATAGACTGTCCCAAAAATGTATGTATTTCATTTTGTTGAAGGTTCGAAATTTGAAATAACGAAGTATGTGCGAAGTTTTATTGTTCTAGGATAACGGCAGCCCGTGCAGATTTTTAGTTAAAGTGTTTGCTAGCAGCTTATAGTAAGTTCGCAAAATAGGCCATTAAGGCTTCGTAAATTACATAATTTTAATATTTGGCTCGTATTGAAAAGACTGCGTAACAAATCAACAAAAATGAATTTTTATAAGGATAACAGGATTCTTTTCAAGGATATTGAAAAAAAAAAAACGAATTTACGAGAAAAGGACATTGGAATTTCAAAATTACTTTAACATATTGCGTAAGAATATGTTTTCTAGCAAAAATAATTGAGTACATTTTGAAACTTTGCAATTATAGTGCACTTTTTATATGTGCTACACGGCGTATGAGTAACATTTACCTGGACCCTTTGCGTTTTAAATCGAAGGGATTTTGAAATATTTCGTAAGAAATTCAGTTGGAAAAGTCGTTTATAAATGTGTTCGCGAAATCAAAAGATTCGAACTGAAGCCTTTTATGTATGCGTATAAACCAGGTATCAGGTAAAAAAATATCAGTTCCATTTTCACTATTTCTGACTGTATAAATTATGCACGCAATCAGCAAGCCAAGTCAATATGTCCAGCTATAGCCAAGATGGCAGTGACAATGATGATGATGGTAGCTATTGCTCTCGAGGTTGGCAATGGCTGGCAGGCGATTTGGCGCACTAACTGTCAAGCGAGAAATTTTTTTTGCACGCACTTTTTTTCACTCCGCTTCACAAAGTAAGTAACTGCAGTTGCGGCATGCGTATGTTGCTGTTGAAAAATGTATGCAAGCCTTTTTTCGTTAAAGTGTGTTGTGGTTGTTGTAGCAGCAAAAGTGCACCTGATTTGGTCACAAATGCAATTGTTGGTTGCTGTCAACGGCATCGCCGTTTTCTTTATAGCGGAAAATTTACGCACAAAAAAAATCTCTTTAAGCTGTTGACAAAGTAAGAAAAAATTGGCAACAACAATACAAACCGATTGCAAACTCCTTCTGCTGCATCATTATTAATGGAGTTGGTGCAAGAGCGCGGCGACGCCACATTGGCTGATGACGCATGTCGCATATTGCCCGATAGCCGATAGTTGTTATCTGCAATGAAAGTTGATGCCACAACAACTAAAAAATTATGAAAAGCTTAGTTGCAAGTATGGAGCCTTGATGGCACATACACACACATGCATAGTGCAAGCTATGTAAATGCCTAATACTAATAATGCGAAATTTATTGCTACAATAACTGTAAATATTTATTGTAACAGTCGGCAAAAAATATGAATTTTTACAGTTAAACTGTCCGAATGTGAGTGGCTCTGTGCTGCCTTCAGGGAGTGTTTCGTTTAAGATGATTGACATAAATAACAATCATGTGGCAATGCTGACCATATGCATAGCGCAGCGTGAAAATTGTTTAGCGATTTAAAATAGTTTTAATTGGAAAGCAGAATGCCACACATGCGCCAAAAAATGTTTGTTGCAGAGGATATTTTTTGGGTTGTGGCTTTGTAGCTGAAGCTATTTTTCCATATTTTTTTTCAATAAAAATTTTTTTTTTTCAAATTCAAAATTCATATGTTTGAAAGTGTATCAGGGGGTCTTTGGGGTCGAGGAACCAATTTTTGGAAATACTTTTATCTTCGCAGACGTCGCTTCTGCGCTTTTTCCTTGATTGAGACGCCTTGTCTCCAAAAATCAGCAACATTGAATTTTTATTTTGACTTTTTGACTTTATCCATTTTAGGCTATTTAAAAATTGAACTTGCCAAATTTGGTGGATTTTCAGAAACCAAACTATATCATTTTACCCATTTCCGTTACCGAATTATGTCAATTTAGGTGATTTTAGAAATTTTCGATATCGAAAAAGGGGGCATGGTTATCATCCGATTTCGCCCATTTTCAATAGCAACCTACCTACGTGCAAATATCTAATAATAAATATCTAAATTTTTACTCAAGTTATCGTATACACGGACAGACGGACAGACATGCCTTAATGAACTCGTCATTTCAACCTAAGAACTTTCATATATGGAACTCTATATCTATCTCGATTAATTTGTGCCGTTACATAGTACCGTTATGTGGACAAAATTATAATACCCTGTACTAGTACCAGCGTACTGGGTATAAAAATGCATGAAGTTGCCAGATAGTTTAAATTTATAAAAAAAAAAACAAAAGCTTTCACTAAAATTTTTTCGAACGATATCCCGGCTCTTATAATGTTGACAACCGTTACCATAACCATGGCCGTAAACACAACAATGAACATAACCGTACCGGAAACATTTTCGTAACCTTAATTATATCCTGAAACAAATATATAACTTCATTTATGGCCGTAACCGTAACTATAACCGTATCCGTAGCGATAACTATGAACTTTAAAGTTATCATAACCACCATGGCTATACACATAACCGTTACAACAACCATACCCATAACCTTAAACATAATCACAAACGAAGCCATAAATCTAATTATAATTGCAAGTGTAACCTTAACCATGTCCCATGGCCATAACAATTAACTTAACGGTAACCATATCCATTACCGTATCCATAGCTATGAGCATAATCATTTCCATAGTCAAAACCGCATCACCACGAATGTAATCATAACCATAAAAAAATCTTTAACATAACCGCGGCTGTAGCCGTAACCATAACCAAGACCGTAACGTGGAAAAAAATTTGGATAATACGAATAATGTTTAAGTGAATTGTGCTTGTTAACGTCGTTGGTATGGTTACGTTAATGGTTGTCGTTACAGGGTTGTCACTGTGAGAGCTGTGGTTACGGCCGCAGTCAATATTCCTCTTGTTAACCATTCCCTTTTTTCATTTGGTTAACCATTTTCATCTCCCTTCTCCTTTCCTGTTAACGGTCCAAGCTAATGGTTGTTTGTCTAAATATATATATATATGTAATCTCTTTGTATTCATACTTCTACTATCGTAATCGTACTTATATTATTTCAAGCTAATGTTTGTCATTTCTTCTTTTCTTTATAGGTAAGTGTAACAATTTCAAAAATTTGACTAACTTTCAACATACGAATTTTCACGGATTTCACAAGGTAAGTAATTTTTGTGGTTCTATTTTCGAGGAAAAAGTGACAAGTGTCTTCTCAACACCAACAAAAACATCCATATGCTGTATGTAACATTAACGCTCCATTAGCCATCAAACCGTATCAAAACAATCGAACCAATTTCAACTTGCCCGACATCATACAAGTTACGCCAACAAATCAAACTAAAAAATCGAGCAATAACCAAACGCATGCGCGCACAGCTGAGCCCAAGAGCACCATAAAATTGAGCGTATGCGCTCGCACACTGCCGAACGAACGTTTAAATGAGTGCCGTGAAAAGTTCAATTTTAATGCAGGTGCATGCACGCCGTCAACGCTAACAACCAAGCAAGCAACGCGCTGCAATCGATGCATCGAATAATACAGTGCAGTTGCAGCAAAGAAAAGATCGCGCAAACGCATTGGAGTTGGAGCTTGTTGCGCGTGCGCGTAGGCCACCACCAATGCATTTAATGCGGCGAATTCACATGCTCAGCTTGACTAACTGACTGTTAGCGCGGATGCTGGGTAGGTTGGTAGATCGCTTGGTTGTTGTGTTGATTAACTCTTTGCCATTGTAATTGTTGTTGTTGCCTTTTTCGTTTGTTTTGTTGCTCCCTCTGACCATCGATCGTCTGAATGTTAGTTGTTGGAATTTCGGTTGCTGCTTTTGCGAGTGCACAAAGTTGTCTTCAGTTGTGAATTTCGAGTCGCAAAGCTAACACCGACGGAAGCACCAACAAACAACGGCGAACAACGAGTTTTACTTAATTATTTATTTAGTTACGTCGTGTAAAACGCAGCAGAAACTGCGCGTGTGTGTTTGTATGTATGTGCGAGTGTATAAATATTGATGGTGTCAGCGCGCGCAATTTATATTCGTATTTTTTGTTGGTGGAATTTTACAAATTGCCTCAAAATCCACAAAGTGTTAAAAAAAAAATAAAAAATATTGTAACTGATTAATTCACTTATATATGTATAGACAAATTGTTAGCAGCGATAAGCCGTTGTGCACTATCAACAACAGCAAACCGTTTAATGTCTGCTGCTGCAGCATCTTCAGCTAATGAGCATCGATAGAGTCTAGCCGTTAACTAGCCTACCAAGCGAACAGCCAGGCAAACAGCCGGTCAGCAAGTCAACGGGATTTTCCAGTTGGCCCAGCCACGCTTATGGGTGCGACGACTATTGCGTGTAACGGTGCTGTCTGCCTGCCTACCTGTGTACCTTTGTTGGTGGTTGCTTCTGCTTCGTGATTGCGTTGACCCGCTCCGGTCTTACTTGTTTCATTAATTGTTTGCCAAGAGCAACAACAACCACAGCTAATACATTGAGCAAATAATAATAATGCGAAAAAAAAGTCGAGATACAGTTGTTGTTTTGATGACAATTTACTATTGTTGTTTTTGTTGCTGCCAGTTTATGTGACTTGTAGTGTTTTAATTAGAGCAGACAGTGCAATTGACACTTAAATATCAACTGACTGATGTATTTCAAGTTTAATGGCAGACAGAAAAAATTGGATTAATTAGAAACGTGATTTTTGCCGTTAAACAGAAGCAGATAAAAAGAGTTAAATAAAATAAATTTAATTAAAATCAAATAAATCAAATATATATATCAAAATAAAAAAAGAAAATAAAAGAAAATAAATAAAAAAAAATAAAAATGAAAATACAAAAAAAATTTTAATAAAATAAAAAAAAATAAAAGAATAAAAAAACAGAAAAAGAACAAAAAAAATAATAAAATTAGTATAAAAAAATAAGTAAAAATAATACAAAATAAAATAAAATGATAGCAAATAAAATAAAATAAAATGAAATAAAATAAAATAAAATAAAATAAAATAAAATAAAATAAAATAAAATAAAATAAAATAAAATAATATAAAATAAAATAAAATAAAATAAAATAAAATAAAATAAAATAAAATAAAATAAAATAAAATAAAATAAAATAAAATAAAATAAAATAAAATAAAATAAAATAAAATAAAATAAAATAAAATAAAATAAAATAAAATAAAATAAAATAAAATAAAATAAAATAAAATAAAATAAAATAAAATAAAATAAAATAAAATAAAATAAAATAAAATAAAATAAAATAAAATAAAATAAAATAAAATAAAATAAAATAAAATAAAATAAAATAAAATAAAATAAAATAAAATAAAATAAAATAAAATAAAAAAAAAAAAAATAAAAAAAAAAAAAAAATAAAAGAAAAGAAAAAAAAAATAAAATAAAACAAAATAAAAAAAAAAAAAAATAAAATAAAAAAAATAAAAAAAAAAATAGAAAAAAAGAATAAAAAAAAAAAATAAAATCAAATCAAATAAAGAAAATAAAAGTTTAAGAAAATTTAAATTGAAAAAAAAAAATTATAAAAAACCCCAAAAAAAAAATAAAGCCAAAAATAAAAAACAATAAATTAAAATAAAATTTAATGAAATAATATAAAATAAAATTTAATGAAATAATATAAAATAAAATTTTTAATAATATAAAGAGGTAAAACTTAAATAAATTAGAATAAAATAAAATTTAATAAAACAATAAAATAATAAAAAAATAATTTACAATAAATTGAAAAAAAGAAAAATAAAATAAAAACAGCCTAGGACACCTAGGCCCCTCCAACGGTTATAGATATATACGATAGATATGTTTTTCATACCTTGCGTAGCGTCTAACGAAAATGAAATGAAATAGTTAGCATAAAACCTTCCTACAACAACAAAAACGGCAGCAGCAACAACTAAGCACTGTTTGGGATATATCAAATTGAATTTTGATATCAAAGATTTAGCTCGCTTGGGCTATTTGTCCACAAAGTGTGCTAGATGTCAAGTGTACTATTTTTATCTGAAAACAAAGCTTAAATATTAAGCAAAAAAGGAGTAAAACGAAACAGTTAAAAAAATTTTCAAATTAAAAACAAAACCACACCATATAAATTTGTGAGCGTAATACGATTTCCAAGAATTTGTGCCTTTAAATAAAAAAGTGACCGAAAAGCAAGAAATGAAATAAGCTGAAAATAAAATGTATGAATAAAATGAATGAATTTACATAGAATTTGCATTGAGTGACATTCATACGAAGTGATAAATAAAATAAAACAAAAAATATTGTCAAAAACAGCGAAGGCTAACAAAAGACTTAAGCAACGAACGCGTTACGCTAAAGAAGAGAAAGTGAAAACTAATTTATTTACCAATTGACCATCGGCGGTGATTTACAGAATAATATAAAAAACAACAACAAAGTCACTTAAAATTTATGCAGCTGAAGAAGGATTTATAAGAAAAGTGTACAACGTGGCAACAGTCATGGATACGGCGGGCACTTTCTCCATATCCTATGCGGATTGGTTAACGGAGCCACGGTAAAAGAAATTTGTTTATTGTATAAATAAAAAGAACTGAATAAAATCATACAATTTATTAAATTAAATAGTGAAAAATGTAGTGAAAGAAATACAAAAATTAAATAAAATAAAATCAAATAAAATGGAACAGACAAAATAAATAATATTAATAAATAACAAAAATTAAATTAAATACAATACATGATAAAAAAAATAAATAAAATAAAATATAACAAAACAATTTAATAAAATAATCTAAAATAAAAACTAAATAAAATAAAATAAAATAAAAATGAAAATACAAAAAAAATTTTAATAAAATAAAAAAAAATAAAAGAATAAAAAAACAGAAAAAGAACAAAAAAAATAATAAAATTAGTATAAAAAAATAAGTAAAAATAATACAAAATAAAATAAAATGATAGCAAATAAAATAAAATAAAATGAAATAAAATAAAATAAAATAAAATAAAATAAAATAAAATAAAATAAAATAAAATAAAATAAAATAATATAAAATAAAAATAAAATAAAATAAAATAAAATAAATAAAATAAAATAAAATAAAATAAAATAAAATAAAATAAAATAAAATAAAATAAAATAAAATAAAATAAAATAAAATAAAATAAATAAAATAAAATAAAATAAAATAAAATAAAATAAAATAAAATAAAATAAAATAAAATAAAATAAAATAAAATAAAATAAAATAAAATAAAATAAAATAAAATAAAATAAAATAAAATAAATAAAATAAAATAAAATAAAATAAAATAAAATAAAATAAAATAAAATAAAATAAAATAAAATAAAAAAAAAAAATAAAAAAAAAAAAAAAAATAAAAGAAAAGAAAAAAAAAATAAAATAAAACAAAATAAAAAAAAAAAAAAAATAAAATAAAAAAAATAAAAAAAAAAATAGAAAAAAAGAATAAAAAAAAAAAATAAAAATCAAATCAAATAAAGAAAATAAAAGTTTAAGAAAATTTAAATTGAAAAAAAAAAATTATAAAAAACCCCAAAAAAAAATAAAGCCAAAAATAAAAAACAATAAATTAAAATAAAATTTAATGAAATAATATAAAATAAAATTTAATGAAATAATATAAAATAAAATTTTTAATAATATAAAGAGGTAAAACTTAAATAAATTAGAATAAAATAAAATTTAATAAAACAATAAAATAATAAAAAAATAATTTACAATAAATTGAAAAAAAGAAAAATAAAATAAAAACAGCCTAGGACACCTAGGCCCCTCCAACGGTTATAGATATATACGATAGATATGTTTTTCATACCTTGCGTAGCGTCTAACGAAAATGAAATGAAATAGTTAGCATAAAACCTTCCTACAACAACAAAAACGGCAGCAGCAACAACTAAGCACTGTTTGGGATATATCAAATTGAATTTTGATATCAAAGATTTAGCTCGCTTGGGCTATTTGTCCACAAAGTGTGCTAGATGTCAAGTGTACTATTTTTATCTGAAAACAAAGCTTAAATATTAAGCAAAAAAGGAGTAAAACGAAACAGTTAAAAAAATTTTCAAATTAAAAACAAAACCACACCATATAAATTTGTGAGCGTAATACGATTTCCAAGAATTTGTGCCTTTAAATAAAAAAGTGACCGAAAAGCAAGAAATGAAATAAGCTGAAAATAAAATGTATGAATAAAATGAATGAATTTACATAGAATTTGCATTGAGTGACATTCATACGAAGTGATAAATAAAATAAAACAAAAAATATTGTCAAAAACAGCGAAGGCTAACAAAAGACTTAAGCAACGAACGCGTTACGCTAAAGAAGAGAAAGTGAAAACTAATTTATTTACCAATTGACCATCGGCGGTGATTTACAGAATAATATAAAAAACAACAACAAAGTCACTTAAAATTTATGCAGCTGAAGAAGGATTTATAAGAAAAGTGTACAACGTGGCAACAGTCATGGATACGGCGGGCACTTTCTCCATATCCTATGCGGATTGGTTAACGGAGCCACGGTAAAAGAAATTTGTTTATTGTATAAATAAAAAGAACTGAATAAAATCATTAAATTTATTAAATTAAATAGTGAAAAATGTAGTGAAAGAATAAAAATAAAATAAGAAAAATTAAATTAAATACAATACATGATAAAAAAAAATAAATAAAATAATAAATAACAAAAAAATTTAATAAAATAATCTAAAATAAAAAATAAATAAAATAAAATAAAATAAAATAAAATAAAATAAAATAAAATAAAATAAAATAAAATAAAATAAAATAAAATAAAATAAAATAAAATAAAATAAAATAAAATAAAATAAAATAAAATAAAATAAAATAAAATAAAATAAAATAAAATAAAATAAAATAAAATAAAATAAAATAAAATAAAATAAAATAAAATAAAATAAAATAAAATAAAATAAAATAAAATAAAATAAAATAAAATAAAATAAAATAAAATAAAATAAAATAAAATAAAATAAAATAAAATAAAATAAAATAAAATAAAATAAAATAAAATAAAATAAAATAAAATAAAATAAAATAAAATAAAATAAAATAAAATAAAATAAAATAAAATAAAATAAAATAAAATAAAATAAAATAAAATAAAATAAAATAAAATAAAATAAAATAAAATAAAATAAAATAAAATAAAATAAAATAAAATAAAATAAAATAAAATAAAATAAAATAAAATAAAATAAAATAAAATAAAATAAAATAAAATAAAATAAAATAAAATAAAATAAAATAAAATAAAATAAAATAAAATAAAATAAAATAAAATAAAATAAAATAAAATAAAATAAAATAAAATAAAATAAAATAAAATAAAATAAAATAAAATAAAATAAAATAAAATAAAATAAAATAAAATAAAATAAAATAAAATAAAATAAAATAAAATAAAATAAAATAAAATAAAATAAAATAAAATAAAATAAAATAAAATAAAATAAAATAAAATAAAAAAATTAAAATTAAATAAAATAAAATAAAATAAAAGAAAATAAAATAAAATAAAATAAAATGAAAAAAAAAAATAAAAAAAATAAAATAAAATAAAATAAAAAAAATAAAAACATAAAAAATAATAAAGTAAAATAAAATAAAAAAAATAAAAAAATAAAATAAAATTAAATTAAATTAAATTAAATTAAATTAAATTAAATTAAATTGAAAACTAAAATAATATAAAATAAAATTAAAAAACTAAAATAAAATAAAATTAAATTAAACAAAGTAAAATAAAATCAAATAAAATAAAATGAAAAATACTAAAATAATATAACATAAAATTAAATAATATAAGATAAAATGAAAAAACTAAAATAAAATCAAATAAAATAAAATAAATTAAAATAAAGTAAAATAATCAAAATAAAGTAAAATTGAAATAAAAAAAAAATAAAATTAAATACTTTGAACTATAAAACTAAAATAAAACACAATACAATATAAAAATAAGATAAAATGTAATGAGAACCTATTTAACAAACATGTGCATTTGTTTCTCAAATAGAATTCACAATTTTATTTTGCTTTCCCCGAAGTCCCCATTTAACAAAAAAAAAATAAATAAATAACACAGTTTCGGGTGGATAAACAGCACCAAAACTACAAAAAAAAAAAAAATTAAAAAATCGTTAGTAGATACTAGATTGATATATCATATGAATTACATATATGTCATCAATATTTATAGTTGTTTTTTTTTTTTTTAAATTTTTGAACTGACCTTTCTAAAAAACATTTTAATAGTTTTTGTTTGAGCTTGTAGTTTTTATTAATTTCTGATTCATTGTGGTTGTTTAGTTGTTTTTTTTTTTTTTTTTAATTAACACTATTAAACCAAAATTGTTTGTATAAATCAAAACTTTATTGACGTAAGCATTTGATGTGTGCATTTGCATTCGAATAGCTCTCAAATACGGATATTTCATGTAGAAATACATGCATGACTGCATATGAATCAATATTTACAAAAACAATTTTAGTACATACATATATTTGACACATTTATTTACTTAACCAAACTGTGTTAACTGATTGACAGTTGAGATGTTAATTAATCGCATCACTTTATGTCTAATATTTTACGTTGAATTCTACGCCTTTGACACTTCACACCGCCTCCGTTATTAACTATTAGCTTGGCGTTGTTGTTGTTAGTTCTCAATTTTCGTTGGAATGTTGTTAAAAGTTTATTAATCTGTCACTTTTTATGTGAATAATTTCCAATGAATTTCCAATGAAAAACCATACAATTTGCATGAATAATATAAAATATACAAATTTATTAAGCTGTGATTATCTACTTAATTCTTACATAGAACCACCATAAATAACTTTAGTGTTGTAAGAGTTTCACTACTAATTGAGAGTGCTAAATTTCAAAATCTAGTTTAGTCAAGGTTTGGACTAATCGAAAATGATAAATATTCTAATTGAGGACGTGGAGTTCAAAAGGTGGATCAAGCTTTGGAAAAAGAGCAAAAGGTAGAGGGAAAGGGACACATCAGAAGAATGAGAAGTGATAGATGGAAACGTGAAGACTTAGTAAAAAGTTTCGTCCAGGACAATTTATGTCAGGTCTGCAAGTTATTGAATATATCTAATGCGAAGTTTAAGCAACGTTCCAAAATTAATGCGCCTAAAAGTATGCCAGTTCGTGCTGCGCACACGCAGTAGTGCATATTTATCTACTTGCTGAACATCTTAAAGGAGTTGGCTGCGATTAATACATTCCATCCATAGAGGGCTATAATTAGAGTTACGAAAAGAGATCAAAATCGAACGCCTAAAATTTGCTAACATAATTTCAACAGCTTAACCAATTTTTTGATTTCACCTATTTTTCTTTAGCCATAATTTAACTCAACTATTCTCTTATGGGCTTAGTTGGCATAACTCACGTTTAATTTGCGTAGCATACTTTTAGGTGGTGAAAGTAAACTTGTCCGAACGTCCCCGCAAGGGAACAAAGATGATCCATTCGAGCATAAAAGGTACTATTTAGTTTATCACCAATATAAAGAAATCAAAACTGTCATACCTAACTCGCATATTGCTTCGCAAATTATTCCGAACTCATCCTAGACTAATCGCATTTTTTGCAGTGTAAGGATCATCGATAGGTAGTATTGGTAGTAGTAATTTGAAATTAGTTAAGACTACAGCCGTGCACAATTATTGAAATACTTTTAGCTTGATTTTTAGAGTTCGGAAAATATTTCAAAAACAAACGCCTAAAATTATGCTAAAATAATTGCTACAGTTTATCCAATGTTTGTTCAAATAAACTTACAAAATAATTTTCAGGCGCTTGATTTGGATAATTTTTCCGATCTCTGTTGATTTCTCAAAACTGTTCATACAGATTAGCGCCTAAAAGCATGCAATCATTTTTCATTGTACCCTTATGAGCTCACAAGTACAAACGATACGATTTCCGTGGCAACAAAGCTAACGAAATACGTATGTAAATTAAGTGTCACCTTCTATCCTACCGAATTCTAGATTTGCATAATGAAAAACAAAAAAAATGCCATTTACGGGTGTTCTTTTCAAGAATTTTTTTCTAATAATTATAATTTGTTATTGATGCAATTATGTGCGGTGCATACAAAGCTACAATTATCCAAACATATGGCAGTAATAACGCGCAAAGGCTCTGATTAGAGCTTCCTTATTTGTCGAACTTTCAACTGTGCCTCTTAACAGCACAAATCCCAGTAACATATGCAAAGATAAATTACTTTCAACGCCAGCCACAGGCAAGAGAGATAATCACTAACGCTCTCTGAATGCTTATTAAATATACTTATTATCTGCCACAAAAAAAGGACTCACGTACACACATACCTGAATGGGTGGTGTGTACTGCTCATCGCTGCAGCACAGATGGCCAAACTCTCGGCTCATTTAGAAATCTTCCTTGCCGCCAATTTTAATTTATGACCATTAAATTTGCATAATACTGCCGATGGACAGCAGAAGCGCAGAGGCAGCATAGCAAGACAATTACTCTTTGGGGAAATGGTAGGCAGTAGTGAAGAAGGTCGAAGTGTAAACATCGCCGAGCAACAACAAAAAAGTGCACATAATGCGCCACAACCCTTAGGTGATCAACTATTATAATAACTTAAGCTACCCTGGAAAAAATTCGAATAGTCTTAATTGAATGCGGGATGAGTCATAAAAAGATTTCGAAAAATATATTAAAATCAAACGCCTAAAATTATGCTATCATAATTTAAATAATAATTTTCAGGCAATTAATTTGACAGATTTTTCCGATCTCTAGTCACAAATGGGTTGAAGCGATAACTTTTATTAGAGCATGTCCTATGGAGGGACTAATTTTGGCCTTTTATACCCGAACATTTATTGTCGGCCATCCTATTTCTATTTTAAACGCCTAAAAGTAGGCTACAAAAATTAAAGTTGACTTATCCCAACTATACCTTTAAAGGAGTAAAAAAAGGTTAAAAAAAGGTTACAGATCGCGGATCACTCTCTTTAAAGAACACTTGCACGATTTTACACAGAGGTTTATAGCCACTTGTGTAAGAGTGTGTGTATTTTACGCGCTACAAAGGTACTCATTACTCAAAGGGGTGAGTTTGTCTACAAAATCTTTATTCAAGAAAAGGGTGTGAGAAACCAAAGGAAGTCCAACAGACAATGATGTGCAAGGCGCAGCAAATGCATGCATGATATGGAATACAAGCACATATATGTTGGCACACACATGTAAGACAACCTCTTCCTTTTGCACCTTAAGTGATTCATTGGTCATTAAAACTGAGAAAATACAGAAAAAAGAAGGATATTTCAAATATAGAAAAAAAGGATTATAATCACTAGGAATACAAATTTATTTGGACACACAAAGATATTTATGCATAAAGTAACAGACTTTTAGGCGCAATGCAATGTGACGTTAGGTAGGTAGTAGGTATATGACATGCAATGACAACAGCAAAAATGGACAGAAATTTGTAAAATGTCAGTTAATTAATGCATTTTTAGCTGGGCATAGAGGACCTGTAAATAATTTTTTTTTCCAGAATTTATGTAAATATATCAAATCGAAGGGTTTACGAAGTTCTTATTTTCTGTGATAGACAGCTGCCTATACTGTTGACCAGAAAAGCGAAACCTAAAAAATCCTTAATGTTGTTGTTGTTGTTGTTGTTGTTGTTGTTGTTGTTGTTAACAGCAAAACACTCCCCGAAGGTTTTGGGAAGTGATGCCGAAGTTGACAGTCCTTGGCCGGATATGACCCCGGTTCGCTGCGGTACTCCCTTGCGGTACTGCCCGACTGTCGTGGTAGCGATTTGGTATGACCAGTGGAACCTTCTAGGTCATGTCATCCCTCCATCCGTGAGGAAGAAGAAGATGGGTAATGAGAGGTGAGAGGAATCATATCCGTAGATCAACCATCGAGTAGCACGTCATTACCTATGTGCATATTAGTCGCCTCTTACGACCGGTATGCCTACCTCGGGCATATTCTAAACCCCTAACCCGCAGGGGCAAAAAAAACTCCTTAATCGTCCTACTTTACTATTGGTAGATGTATACAGTGTATACAGCTTTCGTAACATGAAATAAGACAGCATACAAACATATTAATGATAGCCCTTACCTCTTATGCATCTACGCATATTTATTATCGACTAAAACTGTCGCCGGTTATTATAAAAATTCCATAATTAAAGTCTACATTGTAATCTAGTGCGTAAGTTTTGTGCGTGTGCGTTTATATTCAACTCCAAATATTACCTGATGTAGCCGCTTACAAAATTATTTATTTACAGCAGCCTAACCCTACGAAAAGTCATGTGACTAGTCTCTAGAGAGAGTGGACCATGATTAATCCCTTTCGTAGGGTTTAAAGCTCCAAAAATTTTGGAAACAAGAAAATTAGACTGGTAGCATGAGACCCAATAGAAGCACAGATACATGGTGTATACAAGCATAATAAATTTTACACACAGAAAAATTTTCATGTAAATCTTTTTCAGGTTATTATTTTTCAACACTATCGATCGTGTTATTTTAACATGAAGCTCATGTTGAATAACTTCACTTCGTGTTAAATTAACATGACTTCCTGTTAAATTAACATGAAGCTCATGTTGAATAACTTCACTTCGTGTTAAATTAACATGACTTCCTGTTATATTGACATGAATTCCTGTTACAAAAATTATTCTGTGCGTACAAGTCTTTAATTTAAATAAAGCCAATATGTATGAACAAATTTACTCATGGTCCAAGTATGATTACACCTGCAGCTGCGTGGTCCATTTCATTTACATCTATAAATATATCCGTACGTAAACAATACATATGAACATTAAGAAATACGAAATAAGACAAAAAGTAGGCGCTCATCTGCGACACATCAAACCTTTTATTTAGTAAATGCTTTGACACACATATGGTAGGGGTCATTTCATGTCAAATTAGATATAAATTGTTTAGTAACTGGGTGATCGAGCTTGCTCGGTGCTATCAATTAAGCGCTAACTTTACTTTCCCAATATGATCGCAAAATAACCCTAAAATAATCCCAAAATAATACTAGAATGATCCCAAAAAAAAAAAAGAAACTTAATTGTTCCCAAAATTATCTAAACTTTAACCAAAAACTATCCAAAAATGAATCTAAAATTACTCCAAAATGATCTGAAAATTACCTCAAAATTGTTCCAAATGAATCCAAAATTGAACCCAAAATGATCACAAAATAGCCGCAAAATTATCCCAAAGTGATCCCTTAAAGATCCCAAAATGATGCTAAAATAATCCAAATGTGATCCCAAAACTACAAATACGACGCGGTAAAATGGTAACCCTTGGCGGCAACCCTACTTGAAAATATTTTAGTTGGTATGTGGCGAAAATACCTTTCATTTGATACCCATATTGGCATATCTTGCTACAAATTTAAAGAAAAAATGAGACAAAAGGCAACCCCCAGGTGGATAGTCTTAGACTTAATCAAACTATCTATATTCAAAATTTTATCCAAATCGGTCAAACGGTTCCCGAGATAGTGCGGATATACAAATATACAAGTTTAGCTCGTTATAAGATTCGTTTGTTTTTTTTTTTTTTTTAATTGTTAAGTCTGGCCCAGAATCCATAAAAAATGTCAAATAGAGACGATATTTAGATATGTTATCGACTTAATCGAAGTCCTCTACAAAATTTCGATAAACTCGACTAATTATCTATCGACTCTCCCGAATCATTCCCAACGGCAAGCTCCGTTGGAATTGCTGATAGACCCCATTATTTGGCAGAATGCTCCAAGGGATCGGAATTAATAACAAAAAATATTATAATTTAGCTGCCCGGCAAAAAAACAATGTAAGAAATAAAAAAATACATAACAATTTTTATCTATTTTTTCCTACAAAGAAAGCAGTAGTTTGAGTCCCAATTATGTATGGTCTATGGCTTTTTCTTATACCCCAAGAATATTTGTGTAATAAGGCCTTATAATAATTTGTATAGTTTGATTCATGTTTTTTAGCAATAATAGGAGCCCAAATTTTCATTTTATTAAATCTTGTAAAGCCAATTTTCCTGGAATGACCCCCATATATGCTATAAATTTTTTTAACATTTAATCTCGCTTCATTGAAGCATCGCTATACCTTTATTGGCTGCGTTTTGATTAATTTTTTTTTTTTCGTTTCTTAAATGTGCCATCGAAAGAAATTTGTTTCGTGCGTCACTGATCACGACCAAGTCGTCGCTTAGTTGTTGGTGGGTCTCTTAGTCGGGCTTTTAGCGCCTAAAAGCGTTCATATGCTTTTATGTTTGTAGGTATGAATGTACATATGTATGTAGATACATTGTATTAATTTGTATACCCCAAAGAATTATGTTGGAGATTGTAAAAATGAATGTAATAGAATGACAGAGTTGCTCCGCTCCTTTCTTCAGCGTTTAAAACTAACCTACCGCAGAAAATGATTGAAAACTTTCTACCGCAGAATGAAATTCAACTATACCATATCCCAATTCATTCTAATTTTCAATACCACGCCGGGCTTTTGATATTGGCAGAAGAGAAGCTTGGAAATGAAGAGATTTCAATGAGATTGCTGCGCTGGCTGGGCTTGGCCTTGGAAAAGGCATGATTAAAATAAAGAATTGCAGAATCATTTTTTTTTTTTTTCAATTTTATTTCACTGGTTTGTGAAAAATTCTGTGTAGAGATAAGGGTATAATAGAACTATGTATAGGGCATGGTACAAAAATATACCAAATTAAGCGCCTGAAAAAACTTAATAAATATATTTAAAATAAAAAATTGGGTAAACTGTGGCATAATTTTAGGCGTTTGATTTTAACATATTTTCCGAACTCTAAATATAAGCTTTCTGGTCAAGTGGTATAAGCCATATATAAGGTGTGGAACATCTCTTGGGTTTATCTATATGTATGTATATGCATCTACTCATGCATATTAATGCTTATATTTGTATGTAGCTTTAGTATGTCGTATCTTAAAATTTAGATTTTACTGCTTGGTTGGATACATTTTCGGGTGTGGGCAATAAATTTTACATTCGTATCGCATTAATTAACTACATTATCGAAGTTAATGTTGAAAGCGAAGCTGAAGAGGATGCAAGAGGAGAAGAAGAAGATAAAACAAATTAACAAAAGAAAAAAAATATACTTAATACGATGCTCAAATGTTTAGTATACGACTAATAAAAGATGTGATAAATATAAAAGAAAAAAGATCAAATGGGGAGAGAACAATTGAGTTTGATATATTTATATATAACCTAGGTATACTCTTAACTTGATTGTTTGTATTTGTTTCCCTTAGGAAATAACTGCTAAAATACGTCCAAAAATATTGGGAGGGGTATCAAAAGATGCATCTTGCCCTCAATAATCCAGAGGCGCGTCCTTTGATACCTCCTCCAACACTTTTTAGTAGTAAAAACCCTGCTATAGCGGTTAAAACCTTGGAAAGTTACTGGGTCGCCCTTACCAAAAAAGAGGATAAAAAAGTGGGCAATTTTGTTCAGCTAGGTTCTTTTTCTACCCATGTTGGAGTTGCTAATTCGTGTCGAAAATTCACGAATTATGTCGAATTATGCGTTGTTATTTCTATGCCTACTCTTACTCAGGGTCATTTTTGGTATTTCACAGCACTATTTGTGATTTTGTTTTCACCATTGTTAGCCCTGGTTGGCAGAGACTTTACTTTAGCATGCGTTTTGGTTTTTCGGTATTTTCTTATTCTTAGTTTATTTGAAATTTGGAACTAGTACCCGCAGTCACTTTCATGATCTAGTTCAATGAACTCTCTAGTTCAATTCTATAAATTTGACGAAAATTTTACATAGTTCAAGTAGTTTATTTGAAATTTTGAACTAGTTCCAGCAGTCATTTCCATGATCTAGTTCAATGAACTAACTAGTTCATGAACTACCTAATTCTAATTACATTATACAAGTCACTTCTACAAACTCTAAATGGGTCAAAACTATTCATAAGTATTATATCCTTCAATGAAGGACCTTCATATCATGATCCTATAGAGCTATTTCACCTTAGGTTATTTAGGACGACTCGGTGAAAATTTAATACATATCTCTATTTTACTTTCTACACAAAGAATAATTTTTGTCAACATGAACCATGTTAAACTAACAAGAAAGATCCTGTCAAGTTTACATGGTGTTGTTTCAACAGGAATTAATGTTCATTTAACAGGAATTCATTTTAATTTAACAGGAAGTCATTTTAATTTAACACGAAGTCATGTCAATTTACAACGAAGTCAAGTTTTTCGACATGAGCTTCATGTTACTTTAACAGGAAGTCATGTTAATTTAACACGAAGTGTTTTTATTCAACATGAGCTTCATGTTAAAATAACATGATCGATAGTGTTGAAAAATAATAACCTGAAAAAGTGTTGATTTTACATCAAAATTTTTCTGTGTGTAAATAAAAAGTTTGTCCGTATTTCTACGGAAGAGGAATTTGGTTCAAGAACACCCTATCTTAGAATGAGTTTCAAATATATCCTACATAAACAAAAATTGTACCACTCAAATCTACATCATGCGCTCTTTGTCAGGTTGCGATAGCTGTACCTACATCTGGAACTACTTTCTACCTTGCACAAAAATACCAAAACACAAGCTATCCTTGATCTACCTGGACATGCGTAGCATTGAGCTACCGTTTTTAAATCAACGCGTTAAAGTGACGATTCACCCTTTGTGGGTTGCCTTATCTAATTTCTGAAACCGGTTTTAGAATAACTATGTAGCAAAAAAAGCAAAAACATATTGCAACTAATAGCAAAACCGGTATTGAATGAACCTTTTCGCACCACGACCAATATTAGCATTAACGGCCACAAGAAAAAAAGCAATGTCCTGCGCTATTGTTTTACTTTAGATACAGCGCCTATACTGGCCACATGAATCATGAAGCTTTCAATTTCATTTAATCATTTATGATGCTGATGAATGGGCTTAGAGCATGAAATGGAAGAACTTAGGTAAATTATGTGAATGAATATTGTTCGGTGGAGGGGAGATTCAATAGGCATAATTACGAATATGTGCACGTGATTTTGTTTTTAAAAGTAAACACTTGCAATAAAGGTAATTTTTAATGTTTATGTTTGAATATTAGGGTGGTCAGAAAAAGTTGTTTGTGTTATCATCCTACTAATATATCAAAACGTAAGTTTGTGAGTGACTGCGCATGTTTGCGATTCTTTAACGTCTGAACCAATACCCCGACCTTTAGGAAATTTTGCAGAAAAATTCTTAGGAGTATAGAATCGGTAATAGGTATCATGAAATTTCGATATATTTATCGATTACAGAGTTATCAGTCAAAATATAGTTTTATGTAAACTTTGGAATATTCGAACAAGATTGGTATCAAACGAAAGAAGAAGACCACAGCTTTCATTTGGATTCTGTTTTATTTTGATATATTCATCGATAACAGAGTTCTCGGTTAAAGTGTGGTTTCGGGTAAACTTTGGAATATTTGGAATTTGGAATATTTATGCTAGCATATATTTTGATAACGGCTGGACATAATAAAATAAAATTTGGAAGGTAGATGAGAGGTGATGGAAAAACAAAAAAAAAAATTACGAAATTTTCAAGTATTCTCGCTCAAAGAGAGATTATCGACATAAAAAAAAATTTAGAAATTTTCTTTCTATTTCCTAAAGTTTTGTCCTTTTGATATACGATCACATAGAATTCACTAATATATAACGACATGTTTATAGCAAAACAGCTTCTCCAAGTTGTATAGAGAAATGAGTCACATGTGACTCAGGAACTTACTTCAAAACGCTCTCGTGAGTCACATATGACTCATTGGACAGGGAAGATGTTAAGATAGCAAGTAAATTGCTTAGTGCTCTCTCGTTGGACCCATTTTTGTCTCTGAGAACGCAGAGTTTGCGGCGTGACTGTAAAAGCCGATTATAACTTCAATAATTCTGCGGCATAGTCCAATATTCATCCGCACACACATACTGCTGCATATGTAAAAGGTTCGGTCGTTTAAAATTAACATAACGCAAATGGTTCGCATCGCCAGTAGATAACAATAATAACAATAATAATGTATAATAATAATAACATCGAGAACAACAACAACAATAACAATAAAATTATAATACCAAAAAGGACGCAATGTGTAATCTAAGAAGAAAAAAACCGTCCATTCCAAGGGTTGCAAGTCCAGCGTCGAGCATCAGTGACCCTTTTGCCTTCTATCACTGTCCATATGCAGCATCTTTAGAGATTGTTTTTTCAACTTTTGTATAATTTTCCCACTTGAGCTTGCATACGTTGTCTATCTGCGTACCTAAGTAGATATGTGGATGAAAGCAACAACAACAGACAGAACAGCAGATAGTAAATAAAAAGGGTTGCTGATGCGCTGGCTATAAACCTACCGACCGACCGACTGATCAAGCACATTGAACCCAACCAGAGCATACAATCACAGCACAACACAAATGCTCCTTATGGCCGGTGCGCATGCGCTTTGCATAATAATGCGCCTTTCGTCCACACAATCCGTTCAACTCATCTTAGCGTACACAACGCCCTAGGCGCTATTTAATGCGCGTATGTGTGTGTGTATCTCTGCGCACTAACACATTTCCAAACGGACACAGCAGAGTACGTCTAAGACACATAATAAGTTTGTAGTCTCCTGCAAAGGTGTTGTCCAAGATATCATACAAATGACATCGCGCAGTCAAACAAAAGGAAATGCGCACGGAATGTGAAGCAATCTGGCCGCTGACTGCTCGAAAGGAATTGCTGTAGGATATTAAAAAGGGTTTACACTGAGTTCTTGCGAGCGTATGAATTGGCCGTTGGATGGGCAAGTAAGAAGTGGCTGCTACAGCGGGGTGCAGAGTGGCCACTAATGCCATTGGAAAAAAGGACATAATGCGCCGCTGAGCGATGCGCTCGACCACAATGGCGAAACGCCCGAAAGACGTTGAAAGCATTATGCAAATTAGCGGCTCTACTATGACGAATGCTTAGTAACGCTCTTGTTCAACGCTTTTTTCTTTTCTTTGCTTTGTTGCTGTTGTTATTGCTTTTATGCTACTTAAGCCATAGCTTGCAGCTTGCAACTTCAATATAATTTAGCGTGTGAATGTCTTGTCCTGCGAGACACGGAGCTCGAGTTATGTAATCGCCGCAGTCCATTCGTAAACTTTTTTTACGCCTTGTCATTCTAAGAAAATTGATGACGATCTCACAATGCTTATGGGCCGGGCCGTTGAATGTATGCGTTGATATGAGAGTTTCTATAGAACAACAATGCGCTTTCAAATAGTTTAAGGCTGATGTATGTATGTATGCATGTTTATTCAAAATAAAATCATAAGAAGCATAAATATATGTAAATTAGTTTTGTGCGATTATGAATGTCCTTCCAACGAGAGTCCGTCTTGATAAAGAAAAATACGAAAAAATCTAACGGCCGTTTTGTAAATCCTTATATTTATAACCGTTGTTGTCACTTAGGAAATATAGAAAAAAATTTGATAACGATTGTTACAGATTTTTCCTTAGCTTTATCCATTTTATCGATTAAAATCTTTTATTTTCTATTATTTTATCATATTTGTTACGATTATTATATGTTATTATGTTATCGAAAACTCGACTTTATATTTTCATCGATAGTTATCGGTTAATATGTTATGCCATTTCGATAAGTTTCCATTTTTATTGCTGTTTCATTCTCTATGAAATTCGTTTTTATGTCCATGGCGCTTATGTTTTACATTTTGTCATAAGTTTAGCTACTTTGATTCGATTTTCGTTGATCTCAAAAAGAAAAGTTGATTAATATTTTTGATGACGATTTTTTTCAAGGATTTATCGATTTTATTCGACAAAAAGTTTTGATTTCCAATTATTTTATTCTATTCTATATGTGTATCGACTGTTATAGCTTCTTACCTTTTTTCATTTTCGATAGTTTATGTCTATCGATAATTATCGGTTATTATTTTTATTACTATCAGATAATTTTTTAATACTTACTGCTAGTTGTTTATACTATCAAGTTTAATTTGATTTTCTTTGACCATAAAAAATAGAATATTTTAATTTGGATAACGATTATTATCGATTTTTTTCTTAGTTTATCGATCTTACATTCGATAGAAATTTTAATTTCCTATCATTTTATGGTATCCTGTATGAGATTATTATCACATCCTATTTGCGATAACTTTAAGTATCGATAACTATCGATTGCTCGATCGATAATTTATCGATTTCATTCGATTTAAAAATATTTTTTTTACCTACAAATGCTTGGTTGCTCGATTTCCTTTAACTGTTTTGACAATCGAAGGGAAAGTTGATACATTTTTCGATAACAATTTTTTTTTAATTTTTGTACTTGCTAGATCTATCACAGTTTTTTCGGTTTCATTTGATTTAAAAAAATATTTTTTAATAATTGTATAAAATGATAAGTTCTTGAATAGCTCATTATCATATCCTATTTTCGATAACTTTAAGTATCGATAATTATCGATTATTTCTGTAAAAAATCGAAAACATTCTCGATTTTAATTTCGTCACACTCGACTCGATTCAAAATTGAAAAAAAAAAAAAATTGTCACTACCTCAAAAGCAAGTGAGAAAATAAATCGAAAAAATAAATTTTTTTTACAGAAACAAAAAAAATGAGTGTGACGTCAAAATGACGTCAAATCGATTATTTCAGTGGAGACGATCGATCGAATTGAGTTACAGAAACGCAATACTGTATTGAAAATATTTAAAATATATTTATGAATCCATCGTCAGCAAGCTGATTGTATTTTTTCGGCAAGCTGAAATGACCTTATCAGTCTGACTTCAAACCCTTTTGCCCGAATATCGACCAGAAGACCCACCACCTCTCTGTTTGGTTAGGAGGTTCTAACACAGCGAAGAGAATGTCTAATGTCTTCCGAAGCTTTGAGTCTAACCTATTAATATTTGGACTGACCTGCAAGACTGGTTATAGATTGAATTCAATTTTTTTCGATAATGAATTCTTGAATATTTTGCGCCGTCTAGGCAACAAATTAA
>CAXKVI010000004.1:116019201-116096701 GCA_964058755.1 Campiglossa producta
AAACAACAAAACATTTGTGTTTTAAGTGACGGCATCATCATTAGTATGAGCAACAAAATAAAAACACTAAGAAATTTAACAAGAAATGCGCATGTTGAAAGCCATTAACAAGTAAATGCCAACAACAAATTAACAACAACAATTACGACAATCGCAAAAGGACAGACGAATAAAGTTTAATTGTACATACATAAGAAACTATGTATACAGCAAATAGTAATAGTATTTTGTCGCGTATTAACTCTGTTTTAAGCTGAGCTCAGCCCTCTTCCATTTTTGATGAGTTCTCTTAATTTATTCTTTACGCTCCTTAATTATTCTTTTGCTCATCTTTTCTTGAGTTAAGACTTGTCGAAGTCAAGTTTATTCGATTTTATTCGGTTTCTAAAATTCTTATCACACCCAGAATTTGTTAATTTTTTTCGAAATCGAGTAAAACATTTCAAAATAACCAATTTCGAACTGTTCTAATGTAGTTTTTGATCTTTTTTTTAAATATTTTTTTTTTTTTTTTTTTTTAATTTGCTCATCACACCCAGAATTGTCTGATATTTTTAAGCTATTGCATAGATTTTATCGCAGGCCTTGGCGGTGGGAGTGAAATGAAAAAAAAAATGTTAATGTTAAAAAAGTTCGTAACGGACTTTTTTCAATGTTAAAAGGTTCGGCGTTAGCAACATAACTTTTCAAAAATAAATATAAGCGTTGCCTACATTTAGGCTATGACGTTGTACTGATGTTAGCAGAAGGCCCATTACATAAAATTTGAGCTGTACTTTACATTACAACAAAATTGGATCTGTAAGCGTTGCCTACATTAAGGCTATACTACTAACAGTGTGACGTTGTACTGATATTAGCAGCAGGCCGTTTACATAAAATTGGACCTGTATAGGCTATACTGTTAACAGGTTAAGGCTGTGCTGCTGTAAAGTCATAAATATGCTCATTGAGTTTTCATAAATATTATAATTGCATAAGTTGATAAAAAGTGGTATGCAATAGCTTTACCGCGGCAGTCCCCGAGTGCCACACGTCCTTTTTTTGTATCGAGTTTAACTTTTTAAAATAGCCAATTTCGAAGCTCGTTTCGGACTTTTTTTAATTTTCAATATTATTATTTTTAAAAATAAGTTGTGAAATTTATTAGTTTTATAATAAGTTTTAAATAACCGATTTCAAACCGTTAAATTAAAGTTCCAACATTTTTTTTTTCGATATTGGATTTTTTAATTTTTTTTCGAAATTTTGAAAAGTTTGATTGCTTAAAATCCTCAACTTTTCTTAAATTTTATTTATTTTTTATTTTCTAAATTTCTTCTCATACCCAGAATTTATTTACTTTTTTCGCGATCGAGTACCACTTTTTATGCGGTCCCTGTAGTTTAGGTATGTATAATTTCTTAACACTTGCAGATTGAGACTCACGCAACTATTATACAAAAATAAATATTTTTTTAAATGAAATATTTCCGCATGCCGTCAAACATAATCATGGCTTCAAAGCTGGAAGCTCAATGCTGAAATAGTGCGAATAAAAGCTAATGTTAAACATCTTTCAATCGAAAAAGAGTTACATCAAGGCGATATGTATATGTATGCATTTCCTACTGTATGCATGCATGGAAGTATTTAAAAGCGAAACTTTTGCCTAGCCTATAATTAGGCGCTCAGCATGGTTGTGACAGCCCCTTGCGGCTAACTTACAACTGCTGTGATGACATATATTTCCAATGCTGAGAAAGTTTTAATTAGTAATTGCCATGCAACACCACCACTACGCTTTTGTGTGCAAAGTGTAAAAATTTAACAAAAACAACAACGAAAATTACAAAAATCAACAGGCGGCAGTAGCACACATGAGAACAAAGTCAAAGGTAAAAAGCTTCAAAAGCCGAATTTCTACAAAGTGAAGCCGAACAGAAGGTGTGAAGGCTTGTTTATATTTTGATACCAATATTCGTGTGTGTGTGTGTGGTTTTAATATTTACCAATAAATTCGAGTGTTACTGCTAATGCGTAGTTTTTATTGCGAAGAGTTAATTTTTGAATTGGTTATGTTTGGGTAAATGGTGCAATGACTGATGATCATCAGTTTCTTGAATTTTAATAAAACTCTAAAATTTCCAAAAAGAGAGTGTTAACTCAAGACAAGATGAGCAAAAGAATAATTAAGGTGCGTAGAGGATAAATTAAGAGAACTAATGACAAATGGAAGAGGGGTGAGCTCGACTTAAAAGAGAGTTAATACGCCACAAAATACTATTACTATTTGCTATTGTATATTCATACATTGTTACTTATGTTCTGTTCCAAATTGTTTATTTTAATATTTATTTAAAAAATACTAAAAAATTTAGAAATCATCTTTAAAGGTTTCACTTTTGAATTAAAAACTTTGAAATTTTTTTTTCCATATGGTTAATATTTGAAATCTTAAAAACTTATTTTGAGAGTTTTTATTAGGATGGTGCACTTTTTTGAAAATTTTGAAATCATTTGTTTTCGAAAAAATGTCAATGGACAATTCGAAGACAGATTAACGTTCTACGTATGCAGATTTTGACAAAAATTTTGTTTAAAAAATCTGAAAAAATTTTAACCCTTTCGTGACGTAGTTTTGTGTGGGAATTGGGATAAGTTTCAACAAAAAATTTTTCTCATACCAAAACATTGGACTGAAAAAATATGTTCTGCGTACTCAGGAAAATTCGACAAATATGCTTGAACAGAAAATACAGAAATTAAATTTTTGCTGGGATACATAATTCCAGTAGTCCCGAAAGGTTTAATATGGAAACATACAAAAAAAACTGGGTTTCTCGTTTATTTTTAAGCATATTTCTGTTTCTAGATTTCGAAAATATTCGACGTCGAAACCAAAATTATTTTAGGTCGATTTTGTGGTCAATTTTTCATTCAACTTTCAAATACAAGGTGTGAATCGATCATATATATAGCTATTTACACGGTGGAACGACAAAACCGACCAGAAAATCGACCCTTGTAAATCAGCCTTGAGAGCAGGCGTAGACTTTGAAATTGGTATTTTGAAATCAATATCAAAAATTACATTGTACAACAAATCTGAAGTTTTTAAAAATCCCACCGGGTTTTGCAACGGTTTCTAAATCTTCCGGGTGAGCTGTATCCGAATGTGAAGTCAGATTTTTCGGGTCACCCTAGGTTTTATCTCCAGAGCGGGATTCGAAAACAATTTTTCTTTTTTTCATTTAACAATTTTTCTGCGGTCAAGGAACCATAATTGAATTTTGGTTTTTATATTTGGTGGCATACAGATGCTCCATATTGCGAAAAATTGGGGTATGGGAAGCAATTAGGAAAAAAATTTCAAAAATTAAAAAAAAAAGGACGTGTGGCACTCCGGGACTGCCGCGGTAAAGCTATTACATATCACTTTTTATCAACTTATGCAATTATAATATTTATGATAACTCAATGAGCATATTTATGACTTTAGAGCAGTACAGCCTTAACCTGTTAACAGTATAGCCTATACAGCTCCCAATTTATGTAATCGCCCTGCCTAACATCAGTACAACGTCACACTGTTAGTAGTATAGCCTAAATGTAGGCAACGCTTACAGCTCCAATTTTATGTAATGGGCCTGCTGCTAACATCAGTACAACGTCATACGCCTAACTGTAGGCAACGCTTATATTTATTTTTGTCAAGTTATGTTGCTAACGCCGAACCTTTTAACATTGAAAAAAGTCCGTTACGAACTTTTTTAACATTAACATTTTTTTTTTTCATTTCACTCCCACCGCGAAGGCCTGCGATAAAATCTATGCAATAGCTTAAAAATTTTCGGTAGAAGTGACCGATCTCTGAACAAACTACCCTCTGAAAGGAAAACCTAGTATCGAATAATTGAAAATTTTAAAAATTAACTAATTTGAAATTTTTAGAAAGACAAAAATTTGTTTTCCAAAAAATTTTCAGAGTAACTAAATTGTTCATTTTTCATTCGAATTAGTTTTCTAAACTACAAATTAGTGTATAGTAATACATTTTTGGTTCTCTGCTTATATTTTCTTCTTCTTATTGCATTACATACAGTTGCTGCTTCAGGGCGTTACTTTTTTTCATTTCAATTGTTATTTTTAAATTATTTTTGAATTTTTTTTATTCAATTTGCAACATGTGTTCATATTTATACGTCATGCAGCGTTTTTCAAACACTAATTTTGCAAGTGCTAAAAAGTTTGCTGAGAAAATTGCCTGCACATTTCATGTTTACACCGCAAGTTCCAACCTACCGCAGCAGCCCAGCATCTGTTGGCCCATGTGAATGCTATATATTTTTTAAACTACCCTCAATCGCGCAAAAAATGTTTTCAAATGAACATGTGTATAAGTCTAAAAAAGTTAATCGATTTATGTATGTTGGTATGTAGGCATGCTTATTCATGCTTGAAAAATCGATTTGTTCATTCATTCAAAAATTCATTAATTTCCGAGGGTTAGTCCCTTTGACACAAAACTTTTCGCGAACTAAAAAGTCATACAAATCAAACAACATCGAGTTTAAACTCTGCTTTGGGTTGCACTACACTTTTTTATTCAGTTTTGACGGCATTCAAAGTAATATTAATTAAAGTATTTATTTGTGTATTTGAAATCAGAATAAATTTAGATCCCACTGTCTCATTGATGTAGTTAATGGTCCAGTAATCGACAAAATGTTATGTCACCCTCACATTATTAGTCGCTGGCTATAAACAGTGGGATAAAGCTACAAAATTTTGGGTAAAAGTAAGAAACGATTTTTTAACATATTAATTCTGATGTAGCGACATAACACATTTTCTCAAATTTTTCTTTTGCCAGAAACATGAATTTGTTGCACTCAAAAAAAGGAACCATGGCGTATACATAACAATTTTGCTACACACTCATGTTTCTGGCAAAACGAAAATTTAAAAATATTTAAAAATTCTGTTTTTAAACATTTTTGTTGCGCAAGAAACATGAATGTGTAGCACATTCGAAAATGGCATTGCCAATTTTCGGCGGTTCCTTTTATTTTCGTGAATCGTGGAGAAACGAGGGGTTAATCACGCGAGCCTATTAACTCAAATCTGGAGAATTGGCACATCAATGCCTCAGGCAAGCGAGCGACGATATGATCCGGTTCGGCTCATATTTTGAATACACTTTAGCCAGATAATATGACAGGATCCTCAAAAAAAATCCGCTAGATCGGAATATTATAAAATATTATCATTTTATAATATCTTTTTACCTATTATAATTAAAGTTTCCCCTAGGTGTCGCATGAGTCGCACTATTTAGGTCTAGCATCATCATAGGTAGGATTCTGAAAATGGGTCCACTTAAATTATTTACCTTAGCCATTTAAACTCTACCAAACGTCTACACCAGAATTGGTTTCAAAACCCCCTTTATACGAGTAAAAATCGAGCTGCAATGAAAATTATTTCGCAAAAGCTCCACTGTACTCTACTTTGATAAACGACATCAAGAGCCGCTGATTGATATCCCACACAACGCCTACAAAGTGGCGGCATTTAACAGAGACAGAATAGTGAGGTGAACAGTTGAAGGGGCACAAGAACAAAAACAAAAAAAAAAAAAACAAGAAGAAAAGAACAACAAAATGAAACAAAAATTGAACAATAGAACGGAAATAACTAAACCAAAAATCATTTAAATACTTGTCGCTAATAACATTTACAAAAGAAAAGAAAAACAATCAAAGTCAAAAAGTAATACCAAAACCTTTAAAGGTAAACAATAATCGTGAGCAATTGGTAAGCGTTGTTGCAAGCAAAAGGTTGTTTAATAGAATGCAAAATAAAGTAAAAAATAAAAAAAGGAATTTAATCCCACAAAAAACCTTAACAAAATAAACACTTTACATTACGAGCAGTAACAACGACTGTGTTATTTTGCTGTTGCACCATTTAAATGCCACAAAATGCTTAAGCTACCACTATTTATCGCCCACCACTGCGCTGTTTGTTGCCTCAACCCTTCTGCACTAACACCCGCTCACACCCTCAACATGCCAAAAGTTTTTTTTTGGTAGGGTTGCCACTATAGGAACTTTTTCCCACTAAGAACCAAAACAAGAATCTACTAAAAATGCTTTGAGACGACCATTGAAGAAATATGTATGCAATTGGACAGGTTAATTATATTAAATTTAATTTAATTCGATTTAATTAAATTAAATTTATTTTATTTTATTTTATTTTATTTTATTTTATTTTATTTTATTTTATTTTATTTTATTTTATTTTATTTTATTTTATTTTATTTTATTTTATTTTATTTTATTTTATTTTATTTTATTTTATTTTATTTTATTTTATTTTATTTTATTTTATTTTATTTTATTTTATTTTATTTTATTTTATTTTATTTTATTTTATTTTATTTTATTTTATTTTATTTTATTTTATTTTATTTTATTTTATTTTATTTTATTTTATTTTATTTTATATTATTTTATTTTATTTTATTTTATTTTATTTTATTTTATTTTATTTTATTTTATTTTATTTTATTTTATTTTATTTTATTTTATTTTATTTTAATTTGTTTTATTTTATTTTATTTTATTTTATTTTATTTTATTTTATTTTATTTTATTTTATTTTATTTTATTTTATTTTATTTTATTTTATTTTATTTTATTTTATTTTATTTTATTTTATTTTATTTTATTTTATTTTATTTTATTTTATTTTATTTTATTTTATTTTATTTTATTTTATTTTATTTTATTTTATTTTATTTTATTTTATTTTATTTTATTTTATTTTATTTTATTTTATTTTATTTTATTTTATTTTATTTTATTTTATTTTATTTTATTTTATTTTATTTTATTTTATTTTATTTTATTTTATTTTATTTTATTTTATTTTATTTTATTTTATTTTATTTTATTTTATTTTATTTTATTTTATTTTATTTTATTTTATTTTATTTTATTTTATTTTATTTTATTTTATTTTATTTTATTTTATTTTATTTTATTTTATTTTATTTTATTTTATTTTATTTTATTTTGTTTTATTTTATTTTATTTTATTTTATTTTATTTTATTTTATTTTATTTTATTTTATTTTATTTTATTTTATTTTATTTTATTTTATTTTATTTTATTTTGTTTTATTTTATTTTATTTTATTTTATTCTATTTTATTTTATTTTATTTTGTTTTATTTTATTTTATTTTATTTTATTTTATGAAAATGTGTTTTTTGAGAAAAATTTACCTACGCGCTGCATGAACCAGACAAGCCGACATATGTTTCGATGATACTGGAGTTACATCTCTTCAAGGACTTTTCTTCCCGGCATTGTGAGAGTCGAACTCACAACACTGTAGTGACTTGTATGCTAGAAGGTCTAGCACCTTAGGCCACTACCCAGCTTGAAGGTATTATTATTATTTTATTTTATTTTATTTTATTTTATTTTATTTTATTTTATTTTATTTTATTTTATTTTATTTTATTTTATTTTATTTTATTTTATTTTATTTTATTTTATTTTATTTTATTCTATTTTATTTTAATTTATTTTATTTTATTTTATTTTATTTTATTTTATTTTATTCTATTTTATTTTAATTTATTTTATTTTATTTTATTTTAATTAATTTATTATTTTATCTATTTTAATTTTTTATTTTATATATTTTTTATTTTATTTTACTTTATTTTATTTAAATTTTTTATTATATTACTTATTTAATTTTTTTTTTAAACTACCTGTTTTTTGCCAAACCGGCAACTCTGTTCGCTGATTACTTCGTGCTTGCTGCATGTTTTTATTATTGGCCTTTGTTGTTATTGTAAATTTAAGTGTTCTTGTTATGCAGTCATATTTCAACTGCTTGTTCTATTTCTTGGGCAGCCTTTTATTGTTGTAGTTGTTGCTGTTTGTAAGCCTGTCACTCGATTTGATGTTTTTGTGGGTGCGTTGTTGAGGTCGTATGCTCGAGTTCGCATTTCAGTGCGACTTTTCATTCGTGCGCTTTACAATTGGTTTGAAACACAATTTTTTCTTTTTTTTAATTTTTTTTTTATGGTTATTTTTTTTTTTACTCTTGCTCCCCATGCATTGTTTACACGTTTACGCCTCTAGCAAGACAAAAAAAGCTTAGCTAAATGTTGAGCGCCTTTTTGGCTGGGCGCACGCGCATTCATTTGTTCGCATTATGCGAAGCAAATCCGTCTCTTAACAGAGCTGGCACTTTACATATTTCACTTGCAATTGTTTGTGCACTGGACAGACATATCGCGGTCTCGCCTGCGCATGACTGACTTTTGCTGTGTGTAAATGCTTGTTAATTTGCTTGTGAAGTACACCATTAAGTAAGTGCACCAGCTGTTTTGTGGTGCAAATGTGCGGGCGCCATCCATCATTTTATTGGCAGGTTGAAGATTATGAGATTTTTATGCTTTTTTGAGTTTTATTTTTTTATGAATTTATGGATTATGCAAGCGTAAAATTTGTGAGCTATGATTGGAAAATCCATTGAATTCGCTGATGTAATGCCAACAAAGATTTATTTCTAATTCTTTTAAGGAAAATCATTTAATATTTTCATGAATAAATTCCCCTTAATTGATTTGTACCTACATAGTTGCCTATTTTGGTAGTTATTAAATGTTTAGCATCTCAGCTGAAACCTTGTGCTACCACATTATATAAAATCAGTAATAATTTTATCATCATACAATATTATACAAAGCGATCGAATCGATTTAAGTAAAATTATGTACCTATATGACAGTGATTTGTAATCGATAAATATCGATAAAAACTTTAGTTGAGAATATTGATAAAAATTGATGAGAATCGATAAAAGTCGATATTTTATTTTATTTTATATTTAATTTTTTTTTTATTTTATTATTTTTTTTTATTTTTATTTTTTTTTTATTTTATTTAATTTTTTATTATTTTTTTATTTTATTTTATTTTTTCTTATTTTATTTTATTTAAGTTTATTGTATTTTCTTTTATTATATTATATTTTATTTTATTTTATTTTTTATTTTTATTATATTTTATTTTATAGACAAAGTAAGTTTTCTGAATTGTCGAACTATCATTTAGTGTACGTATTCGAAAATCGATTTACCTGAAGTAAGTTTTTATAAAATGCGGCCATTTATGGCGAAATTGAGTAGGAGAAACTGAAATCTATATAAAACTAAAAATATAAAGAAATTGAACCCTTTTCGCGAAAGGATCGTAACAACCATTTTTTTCGAATTTTACTTTTTAATGCAAATTTGTTTTAAAATATAATAGCTGAAATCCTTAGAGTTGTGCCAAAAATCGGCTTTCTTTTTTTTTAACTTATCCCATAAGTACAATAAAAAACCAAACAAATGCTCTCCTGTAAAATTTTTATTTTGCCGCTTACGATAATTTCGCGAAAAGGAGGCAATAGGTAACAATCGATAAAAAAATCGATGATAAAAAGTTAAAAATATTCCAAAAAAATAAGACAGCGTTAAAGTATTGTTTTTCAAAATATCACAAGACAAAAATATATGACGAAATGCAGGGAAATTGATCAATAATGGAGATATAAAAAAATTGTTTTTATCCAAAAAAAAAGTTATAAAATTTTTTCGGTCCCTGATTTTTTTTATATTTAAAAAAATAAAAAGGTTAAGCATTTTATTTTGATAAATTAGTTTTTCTTCAACTTTTGGCTTAGATAAATTGTTGATCCGAACTTGGGCGTTGCCACGCCTATTTTGAAAAAATTACATATTCTCATATTAAAGCGTCTTTTTTTTATTTCGAAAAGATTTATTAGTCAAAACGATGCAGCCTAATATTCTTATATCCCTTTTTAAAATATTTTATCATTTTATTTATGGAAACTTATTTTTTTTCTGCCTCAGGATTTTTGAATAGTACGGAAATACTTTACAGAAAGTAATTTTAGGTGGCCTGCTTATTTATTCATTTTTATAAAAAAAACAATACAGGTCGTTCCTTGACTAATTCAAAACAAAAAAAAAAAAAAAAAAAATCAAAGCGCCTAAAGAAGTTTCCACTTCAAAAAAAAAAAAAAAAAATTAAAAATCGCATTTTGTCTGAATATCTTTTATAAGTAAGAACTAGTTTTAGATTCAGAGGTTTGTTCTATTATTAAGACTCAGTTGTGGTAACAGTTCAATTATTGTTACTCATCTCAAAAACAGTCCAATACGCCTAAAGAAATTTTCACTTCAAAAAGTACAGATTTTTTTGCGACTTCGCATCTGCTTTTGTTTGCTGTCTTTTCTTATTTCGATGTCAATAAATTTGAGCAATAAATTTTCGATTTAAGGAAACTAAACTCATATTAAAACACATCTGATGGCAACAGGTAAATTAACGTGCTGTTCAATTTCTGTTTAATCATGTTCGAAATTGCGTGTTTCAAGGTTACATTTATAGATATATTTTCTTAAGATTATATAACTTAGTATGTACTATGGAGATATGTTAATTAGGATTAATTTAATGCACGATTATAAATCATAATGCTAAATTAATATGTATATTCATACACATCTTGTAGAACATAAAAACATCTTGCATAAAAGCGCCAACGCTGCCCACTCACCGACAGCGCATAAGAAATTTTAATTCTTATTTCGCACTTTAGCTAAAAATGTTTTTTTTTTTTTTTTTTTTTTTTTTTTTCAAATTATGTTACCAATCAGGCAGTTCGTCTTCTACTTTTTGTTTATTCACCGTATTAGTTCGTTTATCACTCATTATAAAGATTATTTTGTTGCATACGTTCATAAATTTAACATTTAATGTTGTTGTTATTGTGTTTGTTGCCTGCTGTTTGGTAGCATTTAAATTGTTTTAGAGTATATGTGAATGAACGGGCGTCCTTCGGTTCTTGATCGTAAAAAATCTGCAGTAGCGATTTGTGTTTAGTGGTGCAATTCAATACGGTATAATAAGAGATCATTAGTGTTAATTAAAGAACTATTTGTGTGATCTGATCAATTGTCGAGATAAGACTTTATTTTGTTTGAATTAAAAAAAAAAATCTCTGCTGCATCGCGGCATAGCATTAGAAGAGGCATTTTTTCAAATTAATTTGTTGTGGATCAGTGAATGGATCAGTATGGCAAAATTACTGTGCCTAAAAGTATGCAGCGGGTGCGGCCTTAAAAACATAGCTCGTCAAACAACAGCATAAACAGCACAACCTTCATATTTTTGTTGTCTCCTCTTCGTCTCTTTTTCAAAAATTCTAGAAATCAAAAAGTCAGGAAGTTATCTTAAAAGGTCATAAATTACAATCTCAGCTCGACAAAGGTTTAGCCACATTTCTTAAGTTTTTCGCTGAAATGCCGCTTTTTTAATACTCATCCAAGAAAAACAAACAAAAAAAAATAATAATTTGAAAAAAAGCAATTACGAGCAAATCAACTCATGAGCTTTTGCTATGACCTTCACTTCATTCAACTGCATTGCTAACCGCTTAAAAATATGTGTTGTCAATTTGATACTCTTCCAGTTAACATGGCTAATATGTGTTTACGCAGATTTTACTCTGGCGGCGCTTACGTCATCGTTAGCTTAGTTTAAGTTGAAGATCTTTGGGAATTTTAGTGTGTTTGAGTTTGAATGGTGTGAAGAAAATAAAGTAAAACCTGTAGCAGTCCGAAAAAAAACAAAGAAGCGCAACCAAAGCTGGTTTGAGATGCTCCACTGACACCGCAAGACTACAAAAATAGCAACAACATCACTAAAATACAAACAAAAATGATATAAAAGTTGGGTCATACGAAATTCGTTTTCAATTTCATTTCAATCAGGGCTCTAAAATAACTCCTAACATAAATATATACTCAAGTAATAGTATCTGTTAAAGGGATAATGGACAGGCTGACGGACGGATGGGGCTCAATCGATTTTTATATACTAAGGCCTTTGAAGTATTTAAAAAAAGACACCCAGGGTTGCCACTTAATCACATCATTTCGCGAAAAATTGCATATTTGGCGCTTTTTTCCATACAAATCTCATTTTCTATTTGGCCTCATTTGCCGAGCAATACAATCCACAGTTCCTAAATTTGAATTCGCCAAATTTGGTGCGGTGTAAATGTACTATTAAACTTTATGGCCCGTAATCATAGTCGTTGCTTAATACGCGTATTAGTTGATATCTTAGCTAAACTTAAAAAGACATTTAAAATTTTGGTCAGTCGTAGTCATGCTAAACAAACATATTAGCTAATGTGAAATTAAACAGGGACCCCTTATAAAAAATTTAATTAAACAGGGACCCCTTATGAAAAGGAATTGAGTTGGTTGGTGGTATGAAGAATTTTTTTTAACTTTGGCAAGATCACCCTGTGTCAACTAACATAGCATATCTGTGTCACAAATCATAGCACATCTGTGCTTATAACCGACAGAGGACAAACTCATGTACTGACACCCACACAACCATAGACACACACCGCTATATTAAGATGTTAAAATGGCATTTTCTTCATTTTAACATTAAAACTGCATATTAGACATAAAATGTATTTTATGTTGACTATAACAGACATAGAACGATGTTTATGTTATGCTATGGATACACACACGGAAATTATCGCGTATAAATCTTCTTTTATCAGATCCAAATTTTACCCTCATACACACAACATTGAAGATTAACAATCCACCATCTCAGCGCCATCTAGTGTTTTGGTTGTATTTCTTGCTGTTTAAACTAGATGCCGCTGAGAATTCTTTATTGGCGACATCTATCGTATTTCTAGAGCATTTATTGCGGTTTAAAGCTAGATGTCGCCATCAGTCCGTCATTTTGGTAGAATTTCTTGCTATTTTTATTTATTTATCGGTGACAGTAGCGGTCAAATCGTAATTTCGGTTTCTCAAATCAGCTCAAATCTTCTTCATTTTTGGGAATTTATAATGAAGATTATGCTCAAGTTAGTTCCCAAAGCTAATATTTCCTATTAGAAAGTTTTAGTTGTATGAGAGTTACTGTGGAGCTGTGGTTTTAGCTCTATTAATTGATTTTCAGGGTGTTTTTACGACGCTCCTTAGCCCTTGTTGTTGTTACCTCTGGTTATTTGGTTTATGTGCTTTACTTAATTTGCCAGATTTCATTGTTCTTTTTTTTTTTGAATTGTCTTACTTTAAGTGCTTTAAAAATTTTGATTTTGCGGTTATGGAAAAAATTCTAAAAAGCTGATAAAAAAACAAATTTTATTTTATTGCTTTTGCTTTAAACTAAGCTTAAAAATTAATTCACTTGCTCTTTTCGATAAAATTTGCATATTCCATAAGCAAAGTCGAAAAGTTCTGATTTTTGTTGTTCATATTTTGTATTCGTTAATTTTCAATTACTTTTTTTTCAGACTTTAACGTTGTTGTAGTGCTACTAATTTGCTTATAAATTAAAATGCTTGACATTATACAATTTTAAATATCATACGATTTTGTATTTTTTTTTTCACATTTTTATTTGATATCAGAATATTTGTTGCAATTATAAATGCAAACTTTGACATTTAATTTATGATTTAAAACGCAGCGCTTTGTTGAGCGCGCGATGCAGTCAGCTTCAGTTATGGATGACTGCGAAACACGACACCAATGAGTGACTTAGAAAATTCTTAGTACAGTTAGCATGTGCTTTCGTAAATATATAACTGGCTATGAGTCATTAGTAAGCGTTTTAGTCACCATTTTAGAGGACGAAACTGAATTAGATGATGGCATGAATTCGACCTTGACTACCCGGATTTTAAGCATCGTATTCTTTTGGTTTATTTTTTTTTTTTTCATTTTATGCAAAGCCTGCGCCTTTCGTATACTGGCCGTGTGTAAGAAGCGTGTCAAACATTATTATATGAATCAGTGCAAATGTGAGTTCTGCGCATGCGCAAGTTTTGTTTGTGTTAGTGAATTGTAGTAGCGCGTTTAAAAAAAAAATATCAAAGGGCTCAAAAAGGGTCACTATCCCCATTACACAAATTGTGCATAGTTTTAGTTATAAAATCTTTGATTAGTCTATTAAATAATGAAAATACCAAAATAGTAAATCACAAAATAAATAAATAAAAATGTTCGTATTTGTTGTTTAAAAAATAATAATAAGCTACAGAGAATTTTTTCATTTGGTAAAATAATGTCATATCCGCTACCTTGGGTATTTTTGGCATGGTTTAATGTTAATTAGTGAAAGGAGTGATAAGAAAAACGAAGTGAATTTATTTACATTTTGTTCAAGTATGCATTTATTTATGCCCCTTTGTTTACAAAAGTTTAACGACATCCTTGAGATTTTGTCTCCTTCTCTCATGGTATATCTGTACTGTAATGTTTGACACGCTTCACTGTTCGGTATTATCTATATAGAAGTATTACATATATGATTTTATGGGTTTTTATATTGAAAGTCTTTCATTTAATCTCGCAATAAAAATAAATACATATATAAACAAGTAAGGGAGTCTAACTTCGGGTAAGCTGAACAATAAATACCCAGGGATTTCTAACAGTTTTATCAGGAATATTTCCACGTCCACTTTTAAAAGTTTATCAATACATCATAATAGAATACCCAAAGTATATAATTTTAGCCATTTCCCTGACCGAATTATGTCAATTTAGGTGATTTTCGAAATTTTCGATATCGAAAGTGGGCGTGGTTGGATGGCAATTTTATTCAGTTTTAACAAGTATACTCCCAACGATACTTGTATGATTTGTGCCAAATTCCATCATTCTACTATAATCAGTTTAAAAGTGCAGACCCGTCGATTTTTCAAAAATGGCGGTGCCACGTCCACGATAAAAAATGTATCAGAAAATCATAACAGAATGAGCAGGGGGTTCATCTGTAAAATTATATCCTTTCAGCTACCGATATATGTCAATTTATGTCATTTTCGAAAATTTCGATATCAAACAATCATCCGATTCATTCATTTTCAATAGCAACCTATCTTGGTCAGAAAGTAACCTGTATACAAAATTTCATGCAAATATCTCAATTTTTACTCAAGTTATGTAAATTTATGTGATTTTCGAAATTTTCGATATCGAAAAATTCGATTTCGCTCATTTTCAGTAGTAACTTTCTCAAGTACCTCATTTTTTACTCAAGTTATCGTGTATACGGATGGACAGATGGAGATGAGGTCAGTGCTAAAAAGTCTATACAAGCATTCTCAGACCCCTAAACTTAACTATTAAGGTTCGCGGCTTTCACAGTCTTTTTTCGTCTATCTGGAAAATAACATCAATATGCGAAGTTTGGCCAAATTTGAAGATAATTTCAATATAACTTTCAAAAAAAAAAATTAAAATTAACCCCGTCTAATATATGTATGTATCTAATATATAATTTAAATAAAATTTCGGTTGTTAATGCTATCGTCATTAGTTTTATGATTTTTTTGCCTTATAGGCCTTAAAATGAATACTTTTGCATAAATTAACTTAAATAAATTTTGTGTCACCAAATGAGGCATTTGTTTTAATCAAATCTTTGAACATTGAATGGATGCTTTTGTGTGAACTTTTGCTTCATTAAAACGTACCCTCCCAGGTGCTTTAATCATTTATTAACTGACTTATATAAGCACATGTAGCTTTGGTTGAAACTATTTGCTGGTGTTGTTTTAAATAAATGTCAACAGTTTTCTTGTAATCAAAGTTTCGTTACATCGTCGCTTGGAGTCAATAACACTCAGAGCGAATGTGTATGTTGAGATCAAGGTAGTCACTTTGAAATTTTTTTTTTCCAACCAATGACTCTTTTAAAAATCTATCAAAATATCCTTTAGCTTATCCACACTTTTCCACAATTCAACAGATTTTTTCCTCGTGCCCATTTCTTATAACTCGGCTCCATAATGTTATGGGTACACACAGGGAGATTATCTCCAATAAATCTTCTTTAATTAGATCCAAATTTTACCCTGAGACACACAAAATTGAAGATTAACAGTACACCCTCTCGGCGCCATCTAGTGTTTTGGTTATATTTCTTGCGGTGTATTTCTAACCAATTTCTGGCGGTTAAGGTTATACGGCTGATACATCAGCGCAAATTTCGAATTAACTCCGCTTTTGGGAGTTAACCTGAGCATAATCTTCATTACAAACTCCCAAAAATTAAGAAGATTTGAGCAGATTTCAGAAAACGAGCTAACGATTTGACCGCTACTGTCATCGATAAATAAACAAAAATAGCAAGGACAACTACCAAAATTACGACTTTACCGCTACTGGACACTATAGTTACCAAAAAATAAGCAATCCTCAGCGGCATATAGTTTTAAACCGCAAGTTATACAACCAAAGCACTAGATGGCGCCATTGTTAATCTTCAATTTTGTGTTTGTCAGTTTATTTTTTTGCGACATCTAGTGTCCAGTAGCGGTGAAATCGTAAAATTTGTAGTATTTCTTGCTATTTTTTTTATTTATCGGTGACAGTAGCGGTGAAATCGTAATTTCGGTTTCTCAAATCTGCTTCATTTTTGAGAGTTTATAATGAAGATTATGCTGAAATCAGCTCTATAAGATCATGTTGGAAAATGAGTGTTCCACACTTCTACTATTGTCGATGTTACTGTTTTTGGCCCAAGAGCCTAAACAGCCACTTGGCTGCTTCTGCAGTGTTGCTTCAGACTTTCTCCAAAAAAAAGATACTTTAGACTAACACCTGACAGGATATTCAAGCATGAAAGAGACTCCATGTGGAAGTAGTGTTTAAACTTCAAAAACAAGGCAAATGTTCTAAAAGACCTTTTTACAAAAACTACTTACATAAAAGCGCAGCGAAAGCAAAACTTTCACATACAGTACAAAAGTTGTACAAAAAAAAAAAATGAAAAAGATATTCAACTTAACTACGAACGCCTCGGCTCAACACTTCAACGGAACATATAATTAGAAAAGTTTCTAAATTGCGAAGCAACAGTAGCTGCTTATAAGTAACAATAGCTAAAAACTCAGGCTTTTGCTGCCCATTTAAGGCGGAAAGGGAAGTACAGCAACAACAGAAAAAAACTATAAAAAAAGACTAAATACAAAAAGGCCAAAGAAAACAGCAAGAATTTTTTATAGAATATTAACGAATTTTTTTACCTAAGTTTCTTTGTATTACAATAAAATAACAAGCGAATGTGTGAAATAAATAAGAAGTAAAAAAAAGCTAGGAATTTGAAAAAATTATGCAAATGTTGCACGAAAGGATAACACAGAAGGAAAGGACACTACTGCGAAGGTATGAGAATACTAAAACGGTTAGCCGATGGAAGGATGTCGTTTGTCGCTGTAATGTGATAGTGTTGACGTGGAAGGGCTTACATACGAACATATTTTAGAGTAACAAAAAAAGTTGTGTGTTGAAATTCAAGAAAACGTCTGCTGAGGCACAAACGAGGTTATTATTGGGGTTGAGGCGTATTGACGCATAACGGTATACATATTTATATGAGGATATCCCACAGCTAAACGCCATTTGTTCAATATTTTGGCTGCTGTTTAATCAACTGTAAGACATTTTTATATTACAACATGCCGCATTGTGTGACAATTTACCACTTTTTTACACAATTTTTGATGTTTTTAGGATTTCCTTTTTTTTCGTGGTTTTTATACATCCTCAGGAAGGAAGTTGAATCCATTTTATGATGAAATATTTAACCGTTTCACAGTTTGGCACTTTACGCCGGCGCAAATGTACAACGTAATATTAATATTTTGTTACGAAAGCGGAAGTTGTAAATTAGTAATTATTTTAGCTTTATGGGGGTAAGAAAATAGCATAATTGGAAGTAGGACCTTTTTAAAAAACTTAGTTGAAATACGACGATCTTCAATCGGATTATACTTGTATATTTAAATTATAAAATTTCTTTATTCTGAAACAAATGCACAAATACAAAAGGTAAAAAACAAAAAAAAAAAAAAAAAAAAAAAAAATAAGAAAGAAAAAAAAAATAAAAAATAAATAAAATAAAAGAAAATCAAATAAAATAAAATAACAAAAATAGAAATAAGTACAACAGAAAGAATATAAAAAAATTTAAAATTTAATAAAATTAAATAAATTAATATAAAATAAACTAATTTAACATGACATAATAAAAATAAAAAAATAATATCATGATTTCTTGATTAATTGGGTTCGATAACACTGTACAACAGCCAAACCCCCGATATTTTAAACTCTTTTTCAATATTTTGCACCTTTCAAAAGTTCAAAAAGAATTTCAATTTCTTTCGGTTTCATTTTAAGCTCTAAATAAAAAAGCAGTGTAAATTTTTTTTTTTTTTTGATTTGTTTGAAAGTCATTGAGTTTTGCCCACAAAAACTTTATGTGCAGCATAGCTCAGCGGTAGAGCAGTCGGCTGTGACTCCCGAGCGCTTCTGTTCCAATCCTTCCAAATGCCACATTTTTTTAATTTTATTTTACTCTTAAAACTTTTCGGTTTGAAATTAAAACCTTCCGGTTTAAAATTAAAACTTTTTGGTTTAAAAATTAAAACTTTTCGGTTTGTATTTAAAACCTTCCGGTTTAAAATTAAAACTTTTCGTTTTAAAATTAAAACCTTTTCGGTCTACAATTCTCGTTTTGTTCTCATTTATTTTTGAAAGCTTATTCAAAATTGAATATTGCCCACAAAAATTATGTATGCGATGTAGCTCAGTGGTAGAGCAGAAACCGCTGCCATACCCTGTGAAATTTTCAAAAACTTCAATTTTGTTGTACAGTGTAATTTGGAAATATTTCATAGTTTCCAAAAATTCAATACCCAAAAAAACAAAAATCATGATTTAGACCATTTCAAAAACCACCCTCGTAATCAATTTTAAAATAGGCGCCGCACCGTCTTAACCAGCATCGAATCATTGGCATCATCACCACCACCACTACCACCTGCAACGTCACCGCAGGCACAACACCAACAGCAACAACAACAACATGAAGTAGTACCCATAGCACTCACTTCAAGTATGACAAATGGCCATGGTGGTGGCGATGGCGGTGGTGTTACTTCTGGTGGCTGCAACAGTCCCAACGATCATACAACACAAGTAATTATACAACATAATGGTGGTTATCATTTGGACAATGGCACACGTTATTTTGATCCACAAACAACACATTTAAATGGAGTAATTTCTGCAACAACACCACAAACTTTACTCAGTCTCTCACCGAATGATGGTGCAGCACATCCGCATCATACACAACATGCAGAACAACAACTTCTTAATCAACAGCAACAACAACAACAACAACAGCATGATCAACAACAACAATCCCAGCTTGATGGCGCACAGTATCATCAAACACATTTGCAGCAACAACACCAACAACATTTGAGCATTGAATCAGCTGCTAGCGCAGTTAATTTGGGCGCTTTAAGCACAGCACATCAAGTGCATCAATTGCACACACCCAATGGTGGCACATCTTATGTATATGAATATTATAAGCTGAGCGATCCGAAAGATGAGCCGACAGATGCGGGAGGAGAGCTGCATTGGAGGTAGGTATTATTTAATTTTAATGATGTTTATGAACTTTTTTCCTATATAACGCGGAGTCGAAAATCACCGTGGGAAACATAAGGTAATTGAAAGGGAGAAGAAGTAGAACATTGAAGATGTTTCTACATCTGATGAAGCGAAGAAAAGATTAAGATGATAAGAGAAGATTAGGGGGAGCAAAGGAAGGACTAGAAGAGAGAAGGTGTGGAAGAAGAAGGAACGAATTAGAATGAAGACGAAGAAAAAAGCAAGAGAAAGAAGAAGGATAATGCAAAGAACAAAAAGCAATAGGAGGAGAGGTGTAGGTTAAAACGTAAAATTGAGCCAATATTATGTAGTAAATTTGGATAGTTTATTCTTTGGATAAGCCCTCTCTACATAGGATAGATTTTTTCCGGCTAGCTGGCGCTGGAGTCGCTATATTTACAAAATTCGTATCTATGGTCAGATTTTATTCATATTTGGCAGGTATGTTTGATATGAAATCGACAACTTTGTTGCAAAAAATTTACCCGCTAGGTGCTGCTGGAGTAGGGATATTCAGAAAATCCATATTTATGGTCCGTTTATGCTACTGTTACAAAAAGTTATTCCGCTAGGTGGCGCTGAAGTCAAAAAATCCAAAACCCTTATTTTTAGTCCGTTTATTCAAGTTTCGCAGAAAGAAATAGCAGAGCTTTAAGACTAAAAGAAGATAAAATATAAGAGATAAAAATGAGAAGAAACAGGCAAATTGAAATAGATGAAGAAGGAAAGTAAACGCAATACAAAAAAAGCAAAAAGTGCAGCGTAAAAAAAAAATTTGGACCCACGGAAAATATTTTCTGGATACGCGCCTGCGGGGAGCTATTACTACGAAAATGGAAGGAAATAAAAAAGGTAGAGTAAGAAGAAAAAGACAAAATAACTAGATAAGTGAAGAAATATAATGAGCAACCGAGTATTAGGAGTAGAGAAGAGGACGGAAAAGTAACAGGATGAAAAAACAATGGAAAAAATAACAGTAGAAAAAGGAGTAGTGGATGAAAAGGCGCAAGAAGCAGCAAAACAGGGAAAAAATGAAAAAAAGAGAATAGAAAAAAAAATAAAAATTTAAACAGAGAATTACAAAGAGAAGATTTGTTTAAAAAAAAAAATTTAAAAAAAAGTTAACTGCCGCTCAGATAAAAAAAATGTATCCATCAAAGCACAGTGAATTTTTAACGGTCGCATTTGCGTTCGCTGAACTTTTGCCTTGAGCAACTCTAAAACGCTTGTGAACGCATGTCGCTGATACGCTACGAAACAGTTAACTACACAAGTTAATACACACGCTAGTCGACAATTTGCGATTTAATTAAGTTTTTTATTTCTTTATTCTTTTTTATAAAACAGCTTAAATATTTCATTTATTTGTTTTTGAATTTTTTATCATTTATTTATTTGCAAGATTTGCTTAATTTAAAAATAAAAAAAAAAATTTATTTTGTTATTTAAATTACTGTGAAAGATTTATTAGTTGATTGCAAAACTAAAAAGCAAACAAAAAGGCAGCAAACACAAAAAATCAAAAAATTTAATGTGCGAAAAAAAAATTTATTTGTGTGAATTCACTTGTTTTTTTTTTATAGGTAGTTCGCTTCGGTGGGTCTTTTGCGCATGCGCACGCGCATTGCCTACGATTTTGTGGTTATGTAATGTGTCCACTACTCGCATGCAAATTTGTAATTAAGCTAGACAGCTATTCAATCATTTTGTGTGCAAATCTGCGTAAATTTTCTTAATTACAATTTTATTTGGTTTTAAGTTATTTCTATTAGATTTAAATTCTAGTTTTAATTAGTTTTAATTTATGTTTAGTTCGGCCTTGATTGCGTAGTTGTGCGAAGAGTGGGCGAGTATAAGAGTAAGAGGAGACTGTTTACGTGGGTTTTTGACCCCTTTTTGAATGTAGTAGAGACTGCCATACATCTGTGACCTGAAACAGAAAAGCTTAATGGTAGCCAAAGTCGAGTTAAAAGAAATTTGGAAAATAAATGCCGCTTCTGTTTATATTTTACACGCTTCCTTAAACATTTATTTTTATTAATTTGCCCAACACTGCTGCATATACAGAGATATGCCGGCATTGTTAGGCCACTTACCTTAAGGGCATTTTGGTGACACTCTCTCTTTTTGTTAATCTAATTATACTTGCCTTTTTTTCTCCTACATTTCTTGAAGACAAATTTGCGTTTTGATTAATAGCTATTTTATACGTGTTTGTTGTTGTTGTTACTGTGTTGCAACAAATACCCGCTGGCACAAGTGTTGTTCGTCCACATAAAGCAATTTATTATTACTCGATTTATTCTTATGTTAATCACATGTACACGCCTTTATGGTGTCAACTAATGAATATGACAAGTAATACCTATTACAAAAACAACAAACATATAATAGACAATAAGCAATCATATGCAGATACTATAAAGAAAAAGAGAAACAAAATTTAATCATTTTACTTTTTAACCTCAGCTCATTTTTCAAATATCCTCAACTGTGACCAATGGCCGCAGAAGTAATTGTCACCAAGACTACTTGATTATATGTGTTTAGGTTAGGGCGGGTGTGGATATTTAAGCTTGTGGCTTGACTAATTAATTGTTATATATTTGACTTTTTCTTGTACACTTTTTATTTGTTATATTTTTTTTTTCTTTTTAGACAGTATATTTTTTACTCTCTGCTTCTTGTAGTATTGTTGAGTCATTTGTTTTCTAGCTCCATTTCTAATAGCATTTCATTTATTTTTCGATATTCGATTCCGCATTCCTTTTGTGATCTAAGTTTTGTTTATGTTCTAGTATAATCAATCAACTCATTTGATTTGGTTCTTGTAAACAGTCTCAATATTATTATTGTCGTTGATTTGCCGTTTGTTTCATTCAACTTGTTAAATTATTTTGTATAAACATGTTTGCTGCCTAACTCGTGATTATGGATGTTCTTTTTGTTGGGAGTTAAGGAAATTGAATTGAAGAAAAGGAAAGATAATGTATGCAAGGGAAAGAAAAGGAGTGGGAAGAAGAGGAAAGGAAAGGAAAGGAAAAAAAGGAAAAAAGGAAAGGAAAGGAAGGGAAAAGGAAAGAAAATAAAGGAAAGGAAAGGAAAGGAAAGGAAGGGAAAAGGAAAGAAAATAAAGGAAAGGAAAGGAAAGGAAAGGAAAGGAAAGGAAAGGAAGGGAAAGGAAAGGAAAGGAAAGGAAAGGAAAGGAAAGGAAAGGAAAGGAAAGGAAAGGAAAGGAAAGGAAAGGAAAGGAAAGGAAAGGAAAGGAAAGGAAAGGAAAGGAAAGGAAAGGAAAGGAATGGAAAGAAAAGGAAAGGAAAGGAAAGGAAAGGAAAGGAAAGGAAAGGAAAGGAAAGGAAAGGAAAGGAAAGGAAAGGAAAGGAAAGGAAAGGAAAGGAAAGGAAAGGAAAGGAAAGGAAAGGAAAGGAAAGGAAAGGAAAGGAAAGGAAAGGAAAGGAAAGGAAAGGAAAGGAAAGTAAAGGAAAGGAAAGGAAAAAAGTGAAATGAAAGGAAAGGAGAGGAAAGGAAAGGAAAGAAAAGAAAAGGAAAGAAAAGGAAAGGAAAGGAAAGGAAAGGCAAGGAACGCAAAGGAAATTGAAGGAAAGGTAAAGAGAGGAATGGAAAGGAAAGAGAAGGAAAGGAAAAGTAAGAAAAGGAATGGAAAGGAAAAGTAAGAAATGGAACGAGAAGGAATGAAAACTAAATTAAAGGCAAGGAATGGAAAGAAAAGAAAAGCAAATCAAAGGAAATGAAAGACAAGGAAAGGAGAGAAAGCAAATTAAAGGAAAGTAAAGGAAAGGGATCGTTTTGGGGTCGTTTTAGGATCATCTTTGCGGTGATTTTTGGGATCAATATATATGATCATTTTGATGACTTTACAACAGAGTGCTGCCAGTGCAAATTTTTTAAAACTGCTCAAATCATCTTTATTTTTGGGAATTTATAATGAAGATTATGCTCAAGTTAATTCCCAAAAACGGAGTAAGAGTAACCACTTCTAAGATATAGCGATTGTAAAGTTAGCTCTAGATCCCATTTGTGCTAAAAAAGTTATTCGGGGACAAAATTCGAGAAATATCTAAAATTGTAGGTTTTTTATATTATTTGTTGGGCCTTTTAATACTGGCCTAGGTGTGCGGCAGCCACTTGAACCTAACCTAACCCTATATTATTTGTAGAGAATTTCCAGGTCTACAACTTGGTCTCAGGTAATTTTTCGAAAAAGCTTACCGTTTTCGAGAAAAGCCTCAAAACCCTGAAATTTTGACCTTTGAGCCCGACAACTTTTTTAACACGCATGTGATCGATAGGGACCTTTGAGGTTTTCTATCTGAAGGTGCACCTAAGCTGTATGCACAAATTTGGCTCTGTGGGATTTTTTGTTACTTTAAATGTCTATATTGACCGGACTACAAATCGTTGGCTCCAAATTCATTTTAGATCTTTGATAAACATTAGGGTGTGCCTTACTAGATAACTACCCCTCACATGAAACTTGGTCTGCGTAAAAAAAAATGTATTCGAAAATCTACGGATCGACTTACCTCCCCCATTCAATATATTTACAACAAACGGTCTTTCTCAGAATAAATTTCAAACTCTCTATAATCAAGACTAGTATTTTGAGCCGAGTAACATAATTGGATATAGGGAAAAGGTACAAAATAAGGCGCACCTTAATGCAATTGCATATTTGTAGAGGTACCTACGTGTGTGCTCGGTACCACAACTACTCGTCCATATAATTTTACGCTTTTTAAGACTGCTTTGTATTTGGTCTTTTCTGTAGTTGTGCCTGCCTCATCAGTGTCATTTGCAACTTTTCACTTGTCAACTTAAATGATACTAATCCTATTAGGCCACTCTGCGTCATAATAACCGAAACGACATGCGAAAAACGTGGGCGTAACATCAAAGGGGATGGGCGCTTTATATATTTCGATAGAGCTTTTATGTGAAAGGTGAAATTCAAAGTGATAATTTTTACTTACTCGGATTACAGATTTCAAAATGAAAGATCCGCCGATTTCAAAGTATTATTCAAAAAATTCCTATCGCAAAATTAAAAAAAAACAACCGCTGCATTCAAAATTCAATACCATTCAATACATTACTGAAACTAAAGTAGAGCGGTATTGAAAAATTTTGTATATAGGACGTTTTTAAAAAATATTTTGAAAAAGGCTGATCCTTCACCAGCAGCCCAGTCACACTTCAACTACACGCCATTCACCCTTCTCACACTCCACGCCACTGCCAGCAATCTGCATTGTACATTGTAGCTGGGACATTTGCACTATAAAATTTGCAAAAATATTGTCTACTTAACCATCGCACAACCGTGCCCAATCATCAACCACTATACCCCTCACCCAACATGTCTTTACCACTGCACTTGCCGCTGATGTTGTATTGAAGACATTGTAAAGTTGCAATAGGCGCACCTAATCTTTGTTATTTTGCTCATATTATTTTTTTGTTGCTATTGTGTGTGCACAAAAGCTGTTCAATTTTTAATTGAATTTTGAGTGTGAACGTGCGCATGCGCAGCAAAATCGCAACAAATGCACAAACCAAAGTCAACGTATCGATTACATATAAATACTTTGGAAACAACGGCGATAACAAAAATTGTAATTTTATTATTGCAAACATTAGATGGAATCGTTGTAGTTATTTGCAGTTGTTCTTGTTGTTGTTGTTGTTGTTGTTGACTGTTATTTGTATGTATGTTTGCATGCATACCTAATATAGTTGACTTGGTTATTCGCTTTTGAGTTTGTCTTTGTCGTTACCGATCGACACTGACTTGTGTGCATATTTAATGCAATGGCAACATAATCCTCAGCTTAATGAAATTGATTCTGGGCTTATGCATAAATATGCCAGTACTATGTGTATATGTAGAATGGCCTATGTATGTGTTTATGTGTGATTAGTGTTCTTACCCTTTTCAACCCTTTCTAATATACTGAAACAAATGTTAGTTAGGCGATAACACATGGCTACCTACACTGTGAAAAACCATTTCTTAACGAATAAAAAAATAACTTATTCCAAGGAAAAATATCCTTTAAGTGGCTCCAAAGGCATGGCTTTCTTAACATTAACAAAATTTTTGGGGTTTTTTTTTGGAAGGCAAAAACTGTTTTGTGATGCAATTGAATAAAAAATCCAAATGCCAAATCTTATCCAAATCCAAGAAAAAATCATACTATCCTTACGCCACATTCTATTCAAATCGGTAAAGCGGTTCACGAGATATACGAAAAAATTAATAAATTGTGTTAGGTGGCAACCCTGCTTGAAATTATGATATTTGGAATACGGTCGAAAAGACCTTTCATTTGATACCCATATTGGCGTATCTTGCCTTATATTCAAAAAAATTTAGATAGGTGGCAACCCAGTAAACCGCCCTAAGTGCCAACAACCATGTATATAGTCTAAGAATGAATCAAATTGTCTATATGCCAAATTTTATCCAAAGCGGTCAAGCAGTTCCCGAGATATACGAAGAAATAAATAAAAAAATTATGTTATTTGCAATATGGTCGAAAATACCTTTCATTTCATACCCATTTTGGCGTATCTAGCTCTATATTAAAAAAATGGGATAGGTGGCAACCCTATAAACCGCCTTAACGGGCAACCCTGCTAGAAATTATCTTATTTGGAATAAGTTCGAAAATAGCTTTCATTTGATACCCATATTGGCATATCTAGCTCTATATTTAAAAAAAATAGGAAAGGTGGCAACCCTGTAAACCACCTTAAATGGCAACATCCATGAATTCTGCTCTGCCTAACTATTACAATTTGTGCAATGTTAGCCAGATCCTAGAATTTCACCTCCTATTTAATTTTCACAGCTAAACATCGTGGAGAAAATCGCCTACGCCTGAAAGTCGACTACATTTTCTATTTCCGTTGCATAATTTTCGTTGCATCATCAGCCATTTTCACAAATTTTACTCTCAATCAAAACTTCATATCGCCGCCTAAGAAGTTAATTTCAAAAAGGCTTACACAAAAAAAATTACGAATTCAAACCCTACGTATATCTCGGCAACCGTCCAATATTTATACGCGACCTTTGGTGATATTTTTTTTCTTACATAGCAGATCACTTTCACCAAATTTCATTCAATGCATATTTTTAGGTGGTCTGCTTGAAGAATTTTATCCTATGAGTTCTAAGCTCTCAATCTTTAATAACTGCATTACCAAAGTTGAACATCTAATGACGTCCAGCGCTTTTCATTACTAAGTAAAAGATCATTTAATATAATCTCTATTTCATGATTAAAAGTTCATATGTTATTTAAATGAATAAAATATTAACATTTTACAAAATACAGTAGTTGTACTAACACCAACCAATCACATCCATTTGAACTTATTGCCTATTACCTACAAAGTGCGGGAGATGCCACAGCGAGCACAAACAAGGCAAGGCGAAACGACAACAATCAAGCCATTAATATGTACTTAATTTAACTGCATTTAAATAATAATTGCAATAATAAAAAAGCAAAACTCAAATAACAATTACAATAAATATTAACTTCAACTAAGAATAACAACAACAATAATAGAAACAAATTTTTATTCTAAGCAAATTATTGCAACAAACAAAGCAATGAACAGCTGCCGTACAATGACATTGAAAGGGGTTGTGAAGAGTGGAAATGCTATTTGAGGGAATCAGTTTTGTACTGGTATTTGTATTTTATAGTTAGAGCGACAAATGGGTGTGCAACGTTCATGTGTTAGCCTTAAAGGCTCAGCGAACTTTTGATTATCGGTTAGGCGCTTGCTGCGGCCAAGGTGTGGTCATGTTGAAGTCCGGTGAAAATCAGTTCAATCAATTGACACAACATTAGCATTTTGTATTGTTTTTTTTTTTTTTGTTTTTTTTTTTTTTTTTTGTTGTGCTTATTATTGCTCTTTTTTATTGCCGTTACTACGCGCCAAGTGTTAAATGGCAACACGATCTAATCGCTAATTCACGCACCTTAATGTGATCAGGGGCTTATGGACATAAATAATTACGTTTGTCTATAGTTTGTCATATCTACATACATACACACTCGTACTTACATACTTATGCACATTAATATAAAACTTTTGTCAACATGTGCAATATCGCGTCAATGTACCTGTACACGTGCAAACGATCAACTTGATTTGTCACTTACTTATTGTTGTTGTTTTATAAAACAAATTGTTATTTATATAACTAATTGTTGTAACAGTTGACCCATGAAATGTAAATTATTTGTGTTGCTTGATCAAATATTTGTTCGATTTTTTAAGACTATAGCAACCTTACCGAACTATAAGCAGCCTTTTTCAGGTAGCAAACTCTCCTTTTTTCTATCGAATATGGACCGGCGTTTCATCGTGCAGCTCGTAAAACCGACAGACTGTTGTAGCTGACAAATTCATTTTACTCACATGATAACGGAGACTGCAATGTTCCGTATAATACCCAGTGAGGGTTCTTAAATCCATCCTTCTTAGATTAATGGGCCTGGCCGAAGCTCTTTATGAGGGAGTTTGGCCTGCCTCTGTCCTAGGCTGCTAAACCAAACAAACTGTTTTTGTTTCCCAGTTGCTTATGGTCTCCATAAAATGCTGTTAAAGCACATTGTTTTGATAAGAGAAATATTTTATAAGAGAGAAATCTTATAAGATACATATTTTATAAGAGAGCAATCTTATAAGATACATATTTTATAAGAGACATATTTTATAAGATATGTACATATTTTATAAGATACATATTTATAAGAGAGAAATCTTATAGGATACATATTTTATAATAGAGAAATCTTATAAGACACATATTTTATAAGATACATATTTTATAAGAGAGAAATCTTATAACAGACATATTTTATAAGATACATATTTTATAAGAGAGAAATCTTAAAAGATAGATATTTTATAAGAGAGAACTCTTATAAGATACAAATTTTATAAGAGACATATTTTATAAGAGACATATTTTATAAGAGAGAAATCTTATAGGATACATATTTTATAAGAGAGAAATCTTATAAGATACATATTTTATAAGAGAGCAATCTTATAAGATACATATTTTATAAGAGACATATTTTATAAGATATGTACATATTTTATAAGATACATATTTATAAGAGAGAAATCTTATAGGATACATATTTTATAATAGAGAAATCTGTTACGTAACTGCCTGGTGCGGGAGAGGAGGAGTGGCGAGTCGGCATGGTTGTAGCCCGGCTGAGGCTCGTCGGCATTGGGGCGCAGTTCTTGCCACTTCTCCTTCCCAACAGTTGCGAAGCAAAATTAGGGTTCATGCCTGAGAAAGATATCAAACAAAAGAAAAAGACAAAAGCGGGAGAAAACCTGTCCGAGTCAGGTGGAGCCTTCCCACCCCTCCTGTTCACGAGATGTGAACAGCCTTTGGACTCTACTATGGCTCCGCTTCCGAGTAGAGTCCCCTTAAACCTGACTAATGTCCGTCATTAGGTACTTACTTTGCTTTCATACTCCCACTCAACCACCCCAACTTACCATCAGTTTGCCACAAGGGCAACACCTGCACCAACAAATTTATGCCTTTTAGCCAGACATATTGTTGATAAAAATCAGCTATGAAAAGAAATATCCTCAACCCATAAAATGAAGTAACCTCTCTTCACCGAATATTCAATTCAATACAATATTTATTCATGTAATACTAAATTGAATTATTATAACTGATCAAACCCTAAATACTATGTCTAATATTCCTACAATTATTCCTTAACCAAATTCATTTATTAATTTTGACAAAAAAATTCAAGAATATAAAATTTTACAACCGGCCTAATGTACAGATTACTATTTGTGTAAAAGACACACGTATAGACATATATAAATATGAGTGTACGTGTGAGCCCTAGTTCTCAACAAGAATTTATAACCAACAATATTTATATAAGCGTGTAAGTTTTCGCTCAGCTAAAAGGTATGTGTGAAAGTGAGTGTGTGTGTGTGCTTTCTTTCTCTTTGGGAGAACTCACCTCGTTTACAGTCCACGCTGGTACCAATGTGACGTTGACGAGCTGAAAATAAAAAAGGGGAAAAAAACAAACAACATACCCTGGATAAAAGTTATTGTTGGTACGGTTAAGGGCTTTGGCCTCTTGACCGTGTTCAATGATAAACTTCAAGCAATGATCACTTTTACTATTAGTTACACGTGGCGGTTCGGTAAATTTGCATCCCTTTTATGCTTATGCAAACAAAAATTTGTAAAATTAAAAAAATTAAAAACGCGGATAGTAGTGAAAGTGAAGAAAAAAACGTGAAAAAAATGAATTGTACAAAATCGAACCTCGAAACGAAAACTAAAAGATTATAAGTGTATGTGAAAAATGAAAGTGATTGGAAAACTGTGTATTCATAAAAAAAGTAAATCAAAAAGAATAAAAAAAGGGATTACCAAAAAAATTGTAAGCTGCTTCTATGCGGAATTAGTGTGTTAGCACGAGTTACAGAAAACAAAAAGAAAATAATGAAAACTCGTGTCAAAAAAATTTACTCGAAACTTGTTTTAGAAGGTGGCAGCATACACCCTAGTGGTTATGCATATGCCGATATAGGTGTTCGTACTGGCCCAACCGCAAAAAGAGATCTTAAAGGTAGGCACTGACTTACAATTTAAACTAAACTTATATTAAATAAATTATAAAATTAATATTGAAAATAAATAAAGAGAAAATAGCGACTTCAAACCAAACAAAAAAAGACTTCAATTTAAAAAAATTCAAAATTTTTCGAAAAAAGATAATTTGTGGTGTACCCTAATAAATGTGAAAAAGGTGTATGTGATGGTGGTAGTGTTAAACTAAACCTAGAGTTGGTGAGCGCGCTCCCAGTGAGCCGCGCTTATCTGCTCTCGCTCTCCTTCTCTTCTAATATTTTTGTGATCGTGGTGTGTTTCGTGTGTATGTGTGGTGAGTGAATGTCGCTGCTGATTTTGACGTTGATGGCCAATATTGCTAATGGCTGGTTGCGCCCCTAATTGTCTCGCAACGAGTTGTTTCGCCGCGGTTGCGTGCAATAATGTTGCTGGATGCCCTTGTGTAGCGAGTTGCCGAACGTGGTTGCAGTTGCGTGTGAAAAATGTGGTGTTACCTTGTGTGTGTGGGGGTTCGAAGAAGAAATGGTGTGTTGTTGTGAGTCTTGCCTTTGATGTTCGTGTTTGGTCGTTGGTGAGCTGTTGGTGACTTTTGGCTATGTTGTGTGTACGTATGTGGCCGTGTAGGTGTAATTCTGGCGGTGGTCTAGACCGATGATTTTGGCCAAATTAATTCCCTTTTAGCTGGACCTTTTGACCAAATTAAATTCCCTTGATTGCTGGAGTATGTGCGGATGAAATGTGTAGTGGTTTGTTGCTGTCTTTCCGTGTTTTAGCGCCCAGTAATTTGTGTGGTTTTATGTGTGATTTTGTGTACCTTTTTTGGTGTGAATTTTTGTATAGTTTTGTGTAACTTTATGTACAAAGATGTCGCGGCCTTCGGCTGGCTTCGTACGCGGTGACTCTGCTGCTTCCTTGCACGGATTTTTCACGCCTTGGGGTGGCGGCTCTCCTTGCGCTGGTGGGATGCCTCGGGAGGATTCCCTGGTTTTCACGATTCTCTTTATTCTTCGATCGCGTTTACTTTCAGCGTGAAACCGCACCTTGTAAAAATACTTCGTCACTCGCGCACCTACACTTTAAGGTGAATATAACGCACTTTGAAAAATAAACTTTATTTTCACAACACTTTTTGCACTCGATAAGACCGCGACTTTTGATTTCTGATTGCTGTCGATCAGCGGAATCCCCTTTTATCCCCATTAATCCTTGCGGCATTTAGGACACCGTAAGGCATGAATCGCCTGCCTGCTTAGGGTAAACCAATCCGCGTTCGACCCTTAAGCGGCACGTATATGCGCACATGCGTAAGCAACATCTTAACCCACCCACACAAACAAACATCCGCTACGCTAATATCGTAAGCGGGTAAGGTGGTTCGGTTAGCGGTTGCCCACCCATCTGTTCATATACCCGCTTGCGCGTAGTCAGAGAAATCCTCAAAGGCTGTCGTTACAGGCTCGCATCCGCCGATGGTGCCTGCATCATGGAGCGTGTGCGTCAAAGAAATTCATAACGCAGCCTTGGGTTGGTTTGTAAATCCAGGGCTAACGTGTGGCCTCGACCCACGATCTAATGCCGGGCTTCTAGCTCGCTTCTTGCCTAACTTTTCACTAAAACACATAATACAACAACATATATTTACTACAATAAAAAAGTTAAATAAATTATCAAAAAGAATCTAGACCTAATATCACTGGGCTCTTAAGCAAAACTAACCTAGAGTATCACAGATGGGCATCTTAATCCTATATCACAGGGTAAAACTAAACTATATCACAGATTAGAGGAAAATTAGTCCAATGGCAAGTGTAGAAATCTAAAAGTATGTCAAGTCTGAAATGTATAATTAAATGAAAAGTAGTCACATTAGTAGGTCAATAAACCTAAAATAATTGAATAAATAATTACAAAAAAAATAAAAAAAATATGTATGTCAATTTCCTAAAGGTCAAGTTTTCAGGTACGAAGGTAAGTAATAAATAACCTGCAACATTCAACATTCAATAGCATCATGCCACAAATATGTCTTTAGCATGGTATACCCCGATTCTCTTTCCGCTAACATCACCGAGTTCATACATCGAGTTACCTATAACTTTCAATACAACGCATTTTACTTGCTTTGGGGCAAGTTTGGGATTATAATTATCGATTTGTGAACTCTGTTTAAAATTTCGGCGGTATACCATTTGTCCAATTTTAAACGATACGTCCCTACTTCTAGTATTATAAACTTTCTTGCTACGTTCGTGGGCTAACCTCAGCTCTTGCATAATCTTATTCCTAATCGCCTGAAGTTTATCTGAAGATGTTTCCACCTCACAGTCCACATCCTTGACTGCCCCTAATTTTCTATATAGACCATAAGATGCCCCATGTTGCACCATTGGCATACCAAATAGCGCATAATATGGTGAAGTGTTGATCGCCGAATGGACTACGCTTCTTAAGGCGAACGCTGCATCGCTGATGTGCTTGTCCCAATTCTTCTGATTTTCGCCTACATACGACCTAACTATTTGCAATATTGATCTGTTGACCCTTTCTGCCGCATTGCCTTGTGGCGAGTAGAAGGCCGTCCTTATATGCGTCGTACCATATTTTGCCAAAAACGATGTGAACAGTTCTGATACGAACTGCTTGCCATTGTCAGAGTGTACATACTCTGGCACTCCAAACACATGAAAAACCTCCTTTTCTAAAAATTTTATAACTTCAGCTGAGGTTGCCCTACGCATGGGTTTCAAAAACACAAATTTCGAAAAGTGATCTAGACACACAAACACATAAACATTACCATCACATGTACGTGGGTATGGACCCATAAAATCTATAAATAAACGTTGAAAAGGGCGTTCAGTTATATGTTGCTTTCCCATCAACGGTTTGTGGAAAGCATTTTGCGTTTTGTTGCCTTTACATACATCGCAACTTTTGATGTAATTTTGCACATCTGCCACAAGTCCTGGCCAATAATACCTTTCTCGTATACGTGCAAGGGTCTTATGGATACCCCCATGACCTGCAGAAGGCGAGCAATGCGACGCCTCCACCAACCCTGAACGAAGCTCAGTCGGTACCCAGAGCTTCCAGGCCTGGTCCTCTTGAAGCCCTTCCCCCCTGTCGAATTGCGTCCGTCTATAAACGTATCCCTCAGATACGCACAGTTCCGGTAATTTGTCCTTGTTTGATGTCACCGTGTCAATCAGTTCTTGGTATTCTGTCGATTTAAAGTATGGTGAGGTGACATCAATGTCTAACACTCGGTCACTTACTAGCAGTTCGTTCATGTCGGCCCTGGATAAAGCGTCCGGCACTACATTTTGGGTACCCTTACGGTGTTGAATATCGAAATTGTAGCCTTGTAATTTTAAACTCCACCTTGCCAGCCGTCCAGATAGATCCTTCTGACCCATCAACCACTTCAGGCTGGCATGGTCAGTTATTACCGTAAAGGGCAGTCCCTCAATGTAGGGCCGGAACCTCTTTATGCTCAGGACCGCTGCATAGCACTCTAACTCTGTAATACTATAATTGCGTTGTGCCTTGTTCAATTTGGCTGATACATAGGCAATCGGTCTTTCGTTTCCGTCCTGGTCTAGTTGGAAGAGTACACCTCCAACTCCGTCCGTGGATGCATCACATTGCACGTAAAAGTGCTTTTCAAAGTCCGGGTGGATTAACACCGGTGCAGAAATAAGTTTTTGCTTTAAGCAGTAAAATGCTTGCATCGCTTCGTCCGTCATTTTAAAGGATTTTATTTTGCCTTTAGTGAGGCAGTCGTGCAGTGGTGCTGCAATTGTCGCGTAGTCCTGTATGAATCTACGGTACCAGCCTGTCATCCCTAGGAACCGTCTGAGTTGCTTCGGTGTTCGGGGTTCGGGGAAGTCTCGCATTGCTGCCACCTTATTAAGATCCGTACGGATACATCCATCGCCTACAACATACCCCAAATACCTTACTTCTTTAAAACAAAACTTGCTCTTTTCAACGTTTATCGTCAATTTTGCATCACGAAGACATTTAGCTACACGGGACAACAAATCTAAGTGGGACGAAAAATTCTCTGAACAAACAAGGAGATCATCTAAATAAACAAACACAGATTCACGAAGAGAAGCGGGGATGACCTTGTCCATTAAACGACACATTCGCTGTGCCGCGTTGCACAGTCCAAAAGGCATTACTGTAAAATGGTACAAAGGTCTACCAGGTACAGTGAAAGCAGTTTTCTCCCTGGACTTTCGCTCTAATGGTATCTGCCAAAACGCGTCCTTTAAATCAATGGCAGATATGTACCTGGTATTCTGAAGCCGACTTAGAATACCATCGATGTGTGGGAGTGGGTAGGCGTCCTTGATGGTGCGATCATTTAGTTTTCGGGCGTCCAGACATAGGCGGTTTTTGGTTCCTTTTATTACCAATGATACGGGGGAACTCCAGCAACTGTTGCTTTCCTCTATAACGCCCATTTCCAGCATTCGGTCCAGTTCCGCGAAGACCAACTTTTGTATTGCCGGGGAAATAGGGTAGTGACGCTGCTTTACGGGAAGGTGTTCATCCGTCACCTCGATGATGTGCTCCTCTGCATCGGTTTTACCCAACCCAAGTACCGCGAATGAAGGATACTGTGCTTTCACTCGATCTAAAGCCACAGTCTCCTCAGGACTCAGATCATGTTGCACCGCGTCGAATGACAAGTCACCCTCTGCAGGTGTAAGCTCTGACACGACATTAACCTTTGAGTTGATTTGGGGCCCCCTACTGACTACATTAAGCTGGAAGGCTTTCCAGAAATCGATTCCCAGATAGACCTCTTGTTGCAACCCCGGCACTATCAGGAATTCCAGCTCCCTAGTGGTACCGTCCCAAAGCACTGGAAGATTCACGACTCCAACTACTGCGGTTTCACCCCCATTTGCTGTCTTCACATTTTGACCCTGGATCGGCAGAATCAGATTTTCTTTTCCCTCGAGTAACTTATGGGCATTTTTCCCCAAGCAGCTGGCCCCGGCCCCGGAATCCAAGAGCGCGAGCGCCTGTCGTCCACCGATCTCCGTTTTAGCGAACAACCTATTATCGCCCTGCACAGTCACAATAGTTGAAATTATCTTCTTTCTTAGCCTTTTAAACAATTTCTGCTTTTCCCTAATTTTTCGGATTTTTTCAAAATTTCTCTTCTTCTTTTTGGCGTTCAACTCCTCACAAAATATTCGTCTTCTTGCCTCTTCGTATTTCAATTTCCTAACGTGTAAACTTTCTCTCACCGGCGCAACTTTCTTATTTTCCTCTACTTTCTCCTTTACCTTGTTTTCCCTATCCCTCTTTAAAATGTCTATCTTTTTACCCTCTACAAATTCTCCGGGCGATCCTGGCTTGAGGCAGAGCTCCCGGACATCTCTGCCAGTGCCCGGTTTCCCGCCTCTGGCTTAAAAACACAAAACGAAGAATCACCCCCACACGCAAAACATTTCATATGGTGGAAGTTTGACTTACACTTGTTGTCCTTTGCTGCTTCTGCCGGGTTCTTTATATAAAAGTCCACCGGCATGCCACACGCATAGCACAACATCAGGTGGAATGGGGACGGACAAAACAATTGGTTTTGGACAGGACTAACATTTAGATTATGGACATTGGACGAACAGGCAACAGGAGTAGGAACATTGGTTGGGATAGTGGGTTTAGGAGGATTTGGATGGACAGGGACACGAGACACATTCCTATTAACATTTGCATTTCTATTCTCCCTGCTGAATGCCTCTACACTATAATCCCCTCCCTGCTCTTCTGACCACAACCCACCACCTGTCCCTATCTCACTAACTGGCTTTGACCTCGACCTGTTCTCTTTTATTAATTTTTCCGCCCTCTTGCACTCCAGCTTCAGATCAGCCAATGTTTCGGTCTTCGTCGCGAAAGTTAAGTTGGCCAGATAAGGTTTTAGGTTGCCCTTAATTATCTTAACCAACTCAACTTCCGGGATTCGCTGTCTGAGGCGGAACGTGAGATCGTGGACATCGGCGTAAAATTCGTCAAAGCTCTCTTGGGGCTGCTGCTTACGCTCCATAATCTCACGGATTACCTCGTAATCTGACTCTGCCGATTTAAATTGAGCCAAGATCTCCCTCTTCAACCCGAAATAGTCGAAAGACTCGTCGTCGGCGTGATCCTCCAGCACCTGCCAATACCAGTTGAGAGCTGGCCCTGTCACTAAGCAATGGAAGTCCGAAAACAACTGTTGGTAGGACAACTGGTACTGGACCCGCATTCGTTCTAACCTAAAGACAAAACTTTCTACGGTCATTCCTTTAGCTGAACCGTCAAATTTGAGGTGCCACTTATCGAGGTCAACTTTCTTCCTACCAGAATAGCCGGGGTTGCCGTTGCCGGTATACGTCTGGTTCGCGGTGCGGTGGTGGTTCGCTGGGGCATCTCTTTCTTGTCCTGGTGTGGACGTATTTGGTGGGGGAGCTGATGCAACAGGTACGCGCATGGATGTCTCCACATGAGCGACGCGATTGCTAAGGGTGGATATATCCTCCCTTACCTTTCGCACTTCGCCCATGTGGTGATTCATTTCAGCGTTCTGCTGCATCATCACCTCCATCATACGTCCTAGATGGTCGATGCGCTCGTCCACAGTTGCCGGCCGTCTGTTACCGCCATTACTTCCTCCATTTGCTGCTGCCGCTCCGTCGCCTCCAATTGCTCCTTCCTCGTAATCAGACATCTCCAACACCTGATCCAACTTCCGCGAGAAACTAAAGGACTGGTCTGCCGCGTTTACAATAACCCTATCCGTAATCGTATACTCCTGTCTGTGGCTGTTCGGGACCTCAGGATGCCCAAAAACCCTAGCAGTGCAGAGATTCAAAAGGTCTATCGGGACGAAATCGGCCGGTAATTCGATGCCTGTGTCGATTTGGTTAAATAAGGACCCTACCACCTCGTTCCTTAGATCCCTAGCTATGCTGCGCGTTATCCGTCGGTTACTCGCTAAAGGTCCTAAACCCCTCTTCTGAATTGCCCCTTGGTTCGCAGACTGGTCCATAAACTCAAGGGACTGGTATAACAAGGGGTGTCCGAAACCTGACCGCCAACAAAGAACCAAAAATTGCTGACCTCGGAATTGGAAATCAATGACTTAAAACCACAAAACCGGACAAGCCCTTTTTCCCAAACCAAAAAGGAGGAAATGTAAATTCAGATTTGGGTATTTCCTTGTGGGTTTATTTTTCAATTCAAAAAAAAAAATTTTAAATAAACTGTATAAACAAGGGTAAAAGCAATTAAAATATAAAAATATATAAAAGGAAAATATGTGTATATATATAAAACAAACGTGTATATATATAAATAATAAATGGGTGTAAAAGATAATAAATGTACAATTCAAAAAAATGCAAATTTCTTTAAAGATATAAATGTGTTTGGTGTTTATATACCAACTATCTGCACAAATTGAGAAATGTGTAAGTGCGTGTATGTATATGAGTGTGGTATAAGGCTATATGCTTTCAATAGGCAGTAATTCAAAATATATGGCCTAGATAAAAAAAAAAAAAAAAAAAAAAAAAAAATCCCTTTTGGGTGTATGTATATGTATTTAAAACTATCGTAATATCTAATCAAAATCTCACAAACTTCAACACAAAAAAGGTTTATGAATTCTACTAAATGGCTAATTGGGATATCTAGATATAAAAGGTGTGTAGATCGAAAATTCAGAAAAAAATTTTCAAAAAAAACAAATTTAAATGGTATAACTAGTATATGGGTGCGGATTTCAAAAAAAAAATCTTTGGGAGTGTGTGTTTGGTAACTATGTACTTATAAAAATTTTGTTCGTAAGTGTACAACACGTTTCTAATGAGGGTGAGGAGAAAGTGTGTTAAACTAAAGAAAATTCACTTTTACTAGTTGATGGTATCAAAATACAACAAAAATGAAAAGATAAAAAAAAATTAAAAAAAAATTTAAATAAAAATAACATAAAAGTACAAAAATAAAATAAAAATGGTAATATACTCCTTGGCGGACTCCAAAGTATCCTAAGAAAAATTTTCAAACAATTGGATTTAAAACGATGGAAGAAGTATAAAATATCAAAAAAAACTTTTTTTTTCTGAGTTTTCTAAAAAGATATAAAAACTTTAGGAGAAAGTCCTTATACAAAAATCTCCAAATGGTGGTTAAAAATTATGGGTAAGTTTAGAAATATCGAAACGACTAAGGATATTAAATTAGATTTCCAAATGACAATTGTGTGTGACAAAGTGGAGGTACTGTTGGTGCATTTGGTGTTGTCCTCGCCTGATGGACTCTGTGGGTAGCTGAGTAAAATATGAATTCTGTCCTAGGTCAATGTCAACTAATCCCCTCTTAATTATGGAATGTGGCACGACAGCGTCTTAAGGCTGGCTCAAGACGTGGTTGCCACAATTCCCCCTTACCCTATTAATTAACTCTACCCCCTGCAAGCGAACAAAACCTCACATGCGTACGGTGCTGGACTATACGCATGGCAGCTAATGTTGCATGCAACAAAAACAAAAACAAAGATGGTCGTCTTAAAGTACTGCCGATGACTTCTGATACCACTTTTCCAAAACGTTGGAGTTCTTGAAAGGAACTCAGAAATCATCGCCAGCACTCCCCCCCACTGTCTTGTCACTTAGGCACATATCGCTCGTTGCTTGCAACAAGCGATGTTGCCTTCGTGACCCTAACTCTGTCCGTGAGAAGGAAAAATTATGAAAGTGAAGGAAGAAAAGGAATTGAAAATAGTATAAAGGACAGGAAAAGAAAGCAAAAAAAAATGAATACTAGAAAGTACAAAAAAAAAGAAATTAAGGAAAATATGGGAAATTTGAAATTTAACTAGTGGGCTATAGCGTTGGGCGCCTGTAACGACAGCCTTTGAGGATTTCTCTGACTACGCGCAAGCGGGTATATGAACAGATGGGTGGGCAACCGCTAACCGAACCACCTTACCCGCTTACGATATTAGCGTAGCGGATGTTTGTTTGTGTGGGTGGGTTAAGATGTTGCTTACGCATGTGCGCATATACGTGCCGCTTAAGGGTCGAACGCGGATTGGTTTACCCTAAGCAGGCAGGCGATTCATGCCTTACGGTGTCCTAAATGCCGCAAGGATTAATGGGGATAAAAGGGGATTCCGCTGATCGACAGCAATCAGAAATCAAAAGTCGCGGTCTTATCGAGTGCAAAAAGTGTTGTGAAAATAAAGTTTATTTTTCAAAGTGCGTTATATTCACCTTAAAGTGTAGGTGCGCGAGTGACGAAGTATTTTTACAAGGTGCGGTTTCACGCTGAAAGTAAACGCGATCGAAGAATAAAGAGAATCGTGAAAACCAGGGAATCCTCCCGAGGCATCCCACCAGCGCAAGGAGAGCCGCCACCCCAAGGCGTGAAAAATCCGTGCAAGGAAGCAGCAGAGTCACCGCGTACGAAGCCAGCCGAAGGCCGCGACATCTTTGTACATAAAGTTACACAAAACTATACAAAAATTCACACCAAAAAAGGTACACAAAATCACACATAAAACCACACAAATTACTGGGCGCTAAAACACGGAAAGACAGCAACAAACCACTACACATTTCATCCGCACATACTCCAGCAATCAAGGGAATTTAATTTGGTCAAAAGGTCCAGCTAAAAGGGAATTAATTTGGCCAAAATCATCGGTCTAGACCACCGCCAGAATTACACCTACACGGCCACATACGTACACACAACATAGCCAAAAGTCACCAACAGCTCACCAACGACCAAACACGAACATCAAAGGCAAGACTCACAACAACACACCATTTCTTCTTCGAACCCCCACACACACAAGGTAACACCACATTTTTCACACGCAACTGCAACCACGTTCGGCAACTCGCTACACAAGGGCATCCAGCAACATTATTGCACGCAACCGCGGCGAAACAACTCGTTGCGAGACAATTAGGGGCGCAACCAGCCATTAGCAATATTGGCCATCAACGTCAAAATCAGCAGCGACATTCACTCACCACACATACACACGAAACACACCACGATCACAAAAATATTAGAAGAGAAGGAGAGCGAGAGCAGATAAGCGCGGCTCACTGGGAGCGCGCTCACCAACTCTAGGTTTAGTTTAACACTACCACCATCACATACACCTTTTTCACATTTATTAGGGTACACCACAAATTATCTTTTTTCGAAAAATTTTGAATTTTTTTAAATTGAAGTCTTTTTTTGTTTGGTTTGAAGTCGCTATTTTCTCTTTATTTATTTTCAATATTAATTTTATAATTTATTTAATATAAGTTTAGTTTAAATTGTAAGTCAGTGCCTACCTTTAAGATCTCTTTTTGCGGTTGGGCCAGTACGAACACCTATATCGGCATATGCATAACCACTAGGGTGTATGCTGCCACCTTCTAAAACAAGTTTCGAGTAAATTTTTTTGACACGAGTTTTCATTATTTTCTTTTTGTTTTCTGTAACTCGTGCTAACACACTAATTCCGCATAGAAGCAGCTTACAATTTTTTTGGTAATCCCTTTTTTTATTCTTTTTGATTTACTTTTTTTATGAATACACAGTTTTCCAATCACTTTCATTTTTCACATACACTTATAATCTTTTAGTTTTCGTTTCGAGGTTCGATTTTGTACAATTCATTTTTTTCACGTTTTTTTCTTCACTTTCACTACTATCCGCGTTTTTAATTTTTTTAATTTTACAAATTTTTGTTTGCATAAGCATAAAAGGGATGCAAATTTACCGAACCGCCACGTGTAACTAATAGTAAAAGTGATCATTGCTTGAAGTTTATCATTGAACACGGTCAAGAGGCCAAAGCCCTTAACCGTACCAACAATAACTTTTATCCAGGGTATGTTGTTTGTTTTTTTCCCCTTTTTTATTTTCAGCTCGTCAACGTCACATTGGTACCAGCGTGGACTGTAAACGAGGTGAGTTCTCCCAAAGAGAAAGAAAGCACACACACACACTCACTTTCACACATACCTTTTAGCTGAGCGAAAACTTACACGCTTATATAAATATTGTTGGTTATAAATTCTTGTTGAGAACTAGGGCTCACACGTACACTCATATTTATATATGTCTATACGTGTGTCTTTTACACAAATAGTAATCTGTACATTAGGCCGGTTGTAAAATTTTATATTCTTGAATTTTTTTTGTCAAAATTAATAAATGAATTTGGTTAAGGAATAATTGTAGGAATATTAGACATAGTATTTAGGGTTTGATCAGTTATAATAATTCAATTTAGTATTACATGAATAAATATTGTATTGAATTGAATATTCGGTGAAGAGAGGTTACTTCATTTTATGGGTTGAGGATATTTCTTTTCATAGCTGATTTTTATCAACAATATGTCTGGCTAAAAGGCATAAATTTGTTGGTGCAGGTGTTGCCCTTGTGGCAAACTGATGGTAAGTTGGGGTGGTTGAGTGGGAGTATGAAAGCAAAGTAAGTACCTAATGACGGACATTAGTCAGGTTTAAGGGGACTCTACTCGGAAGCGGAGCCATAGTAGAGTCCAAAGGCTGTTCACATCTCGTGAACAGGAGGGGTGGGAAGGCTCCACCTGACTCGGACAGGTTTTCTCCCGCTTTTGTCTTTTTCTTTTGTTTGATATCTTTCTCAGGCATGAACCCTAATTTTGCTTCGCAACTGTTGGGAAGGAGAAGTGGCAAGAACTGCGCCCCAATGCCGACGAGCCTCAGCCGGGCTACAACCATGCCGACTCGCCACTCCTCCTCTCCCGCACCAGGCAGTTACGTAACAAATCTTATAAGACACATATTTTATAAGATACATATTTTATAAGAGAGAAATCTTATAAGAGACATATTTTATAAGATACATATTTTATAAGAGAGAAATCTTAAAAGATAGATATTTTATAAGAGAGAACTCTTATAAGATACAAATTTTATAAGAGAGATATTTTATAAGATACAAATTTTATAAGAGACATATTTTATAAGAGAAATGTTTTATAAGGGACATATTTCATAAGAACCACATTTTATAAGATATATATTTTATAGGAGACATATTGGTACCGATTTTCTATAAATCTCTTTTTCCTATAAATGCTACCGTGGACTAGGCAGCCAATTTATACATAAAGCGGTCTCTTAACGAACAAAGCTACAGTTAAACTCGAGCTTTGTTTAAACAATTAGGATGGTAGACATTCTCGAAATATAATGTTATGACTCCACTAACCCTTCTCCTTTGCCTAATTTGAATTGGTATTTTTCAGCGTCAGCGCTCATCTCTAATGCAGATATTTACACATAAAATTCTCATTCACTTAAACTACATATTATAATTATAATAACGTAATCGTAACGAACGTGACGCCTTGTGTGGCTTTAACATAATTTTACCTGTAACAGCATGTCACATTTTAAATACATCGCAGCAAAAGCCAAGAAATCTTTGTAAGTACAAGTGTAGTATGTTTTTGCGTGTATCTACAATAATGTAGAAGTACCGACGGCATTTGGTCCGTTTTGTGTAAAGCTTGCTACGTTTACCATGTTGGTTCATACATTTTGCCCTTGTTTGTCGCTGGCTCTTAGACATTACTATTTTCATGCTTTGAAGTTGTTGTAATTATCGTTAGCTGTATTAAATTATGTCCGGATGAGTATCATGGCCATAAAGCTCACAATGTGCGATTTTCCAGGAAATAAACGCACACAACAAACCAAATAAGTGAGACATTAATAACAATAACACTGTAAAACCATGTTATTGCTGTTTTTTCACGTTCTTGGCCGTTACAATTTTTCTAAATTCGTATGAAAGCAGCGCCGTCCCAAGAAGCTCGCTTACATCTATTTCTCATATTTCATTAGCGCGCAAATTATGAAATGTGTACAGCTGTATGTCTCTCACGGTTGCCACTTGCAAAAAAAACTACCAAATTCTGGAAAAAAACTACCAAATGAAAAAAAAGTTACGAAATTTTATTTTCAGGTACTTATTGTAAAGAAACAAAAATGTATTAAACAATTTTTTAATACAAAATAGTATTACATACAGCTAAGATTTAAGTTTAACAAAAATATTTGGGAGTTCCATCGATTAGATATGATTTCTAAGTAAAAATAAAACTACCGAATCAGCAAAAAAAAAATCTACCAAGTTTGGTAGAAAACTACCAAGTGTGGCAACAGTGATTATAACTACGTCGGTACATGATATAAATGTCAGCGACAAATAAGAACAAGACCTTGTTAGCGCACCATTTTTCTTTGGAAAAAATGGATTTGGTCAAATGGCGGCAAAATGCTTCTTGGGGTTTAGGTATATTTTATTTTTATAGAGTTAATTACATTTTTGTTTTACTACGCTATTTTTGTGTTGTTATAATAACTCGGAAGACATAAAGTAAAGTTAAGTACTCGAGCTTAGTATTACGCATTTCTTTACTAGAGCATGGAAAAGGTCAGTTGGGTAGCACAGTAGCGGAAAAATGTAGAAATCATCACCAAGCTGTGAAATTAGGAAATGTGATTGCGCCCATTCTTAATGCTTTTTCCGCTTGTTGAAACGCTTGAAATTTCATCATACATTTTGACTCATTTTATTGTGAGAACTCTATTTTTTTAGTTATTTAATTTTTAACTCGTGTGTAAAAGGTTGCCTAGGTTCAACTGTTCACCGGAACTTACGAGTTCAATGCACTGAACTCCTATAGCCAGGAAAAATCAGTCTTATATCAGTGTTTCTTTGTTACAAAATGTTTTGACTATAATGATAATGTAGTACAAATCGAAGGGAAGCTCTTAAAAATTACAAAAAAATCGATCGCGAGATTCCCTCCAATTATCTCGGTCAGCGCGCCACCTATCGGAATTTTGAATTTTACAAATTGTATTGTTGTCGAGTGTCTCTCGGGCCGTGTCTCTTAGATTTATAAGTATGTCGACCAGTACGCCACCTATCGGAATATTTATTTCTACAAATTGTATTGTCACCGTTCCCGCAACTAGGTGCTTAATTTCAAGTCCCCAGGTTGCCAGGAAGTTAGTTAAAAGTCGATCGCAAGATTCCCATTTTCAAACCAATTTTTGAAATATTTTGATCCGTGCGCCACCTACCGGAATTTGTTTGATGAAGAATGGCATTTTCACCGAGTTCTGACAAATGTGTCAAGTTTCAAGTTTCTAGCTTACTGGGAAGGTACTCAAAAATTGATCGCATGTTTCCCCCTGTGTTTCATATGCAGATTTTCAATTATATCGACCAGCGCGACACCTATCGGAATTTCGTACTGTCACAGTGCCCTCAACTACGTGCTGAGTTTTAGAAAAATATTTTAAAATAAGGTGATCTCCCCATAATGTGTTACTCATACGAACCGTATATCTAAGAAATTTCGCAGTTCTATGGAACAGTTAGTTATGAGAATAGGATTTAAACTATATTTCATATCGCTAGGTGATAAGGGTATTGAGACCCAATGTGGACCACATGGGACCCTACAAGGAATTTTTAAGATATGGGTATCATATGAAAGGTTTTAATGAAAGCTTTAAGGAGAATTTGTTCCAAGTCCCATGTAGGAACCGGTTTCCGAGATATGGACCAAAATGTGGACCAGGTGTGACCCTAGAAAGTGTTTGGACGATATGGGTACCAAAAGAAAGGTGTTGATGAGGGTTTAAACAGAGACTGGTTTTAAGTCCCATTTCCGAACCCGTTTGGCAAATATCGACCAAAATGTGGAGCAGGTGTGACCCTAGGGTTTGTTTGAACGATATGGGTATCAAATGAAAGGTGTTGATAAGAGTTTTAGCAGATGATAGTTTTAAGTCAAATATGGGAACCCGTTTCCGGAATATCGACTAAAATGTGGACAAGGTTTGACCCGAAAGAGTTTTGACAATTTGGATACCAAATGAAAGATGTTGTTGAATGTTTTTTCGAATAAAGAAAATACGGTCGTAATCAGGAATTTTGGAAATGAATTCAACAAAAATCTATTTTGTGCAGAACGAAGTCTGCGGGTCAGCTAGTGTATACATATGTATATAGAATTGGTCTTCCCGAAAAATTCTTCTCACTAGAAAAAATATTTGAAGCAAGCGGGAATAAAGTAATACGAGGCTGAATATTTAAAATTATGTTCACGCAGCACATTTTGATGTGAGTAAGCTAAAGTATTCAACTGCTCCAGTTTTAACATTTCTTCATATTCCTTTGCAAACTCGCACACAACTTGTTTCCGCATCCTTTTCATACCTTTTCATGTATTATTCCAATTGTTATATTAAAAAGAACCAGTTTCCTAATCCTATCATTTAACATTTACACGAACAACAATTCTGTTGTGACTGATTAACTTGTGGTTGTTTTGAACATGCTTGTGAGCTGGCGCCGGAGCAACAGGTGTCTTCACGCGTGTACTTGCACGCCTCCCAATACACGTTAAACTCGCTAGCTGGCACGCCAACACCCAAGTTAATATGCAACACCCTAGAATAGCACAAAAATAACATGATGCAGTACACCACGTACTAAAGTGAATAGATTAAGGCATGTTTGCGCCTCTACAATTGCATAACAAAGAAGGAAGAAGAAGAGGACAAAACTGGATTGAGATGATCACGAAAAAAAGCAGGTAAAAAGGGCAACACAAATGTACTAGAACTGGAAAGTAAACCTAAAACAAGCATCAGAACAGGAATATAACTCAGGTGAAGTGGTAGAACCACAACAAATACAACAACAACAGTAGTAATCACAAAATAGCAATCAGAGCAACAGCGCATCAGCACCACCATGACAGGAACAGAAAAACGGCAACTACAAAAGTTGAGTGCGAAAAATCAATCAGAGCGCAGCGTCACAGCCGAAAATAGCGCAAAGAGTTGAAAGCGCATGCGCGTTGAATCGCTTACTGTTGCTGCCTCTGCTGTTAGGTGTGGAAAATAGCACGCGCCCGCCGAAATGAAACAGGATTGACAGAACCAGAACATTAAACCGACGATGACAGCAGCATGAAAAAAAATGTGTTTGTTGTAGTGGGAGAACACGTTGAAAGCAACCAGTGGCACCCGGGATAATAAAAAACAGGAAAATTGCGCGCACGCGTCAACAATTTAACGCCAAAGCTGGCGCGCATAATTGCAAATTTACACAATGGGAACAACAACAACAACAGCAAAGTAAGCGCGTGCACAGCTAAACTGACAGAATTTTGTTTGTTTTTTTTTGCAATATTTGTAACTGGTTGTTGTTGTTGTTGCATTGACAAATAACACCAACGCCACCAATTGCCTACCTGCTCAACGACCACAATAACATAAAAAAATTCACAATTCAAGTGCAGCAAAGCGTGGCAAGCGTGCCGTATAAGTGAGCCAACAGGTTCTTTTAATAAAAGTCAAATAACAGCGGGCGTACAGGAGCTTAATATTTGTCTGAGTTTGGTTCTTTTTCTTACCACCAAGTAAGGTGTCGCAGTCACATTTACAATGCTGCAAGTAGCATGGTTCTTATACCGTTGTTGCATGCAAATTGCAACGGAACGGCGCCTAATGCGGCTTTTGTTTGTGAGCAGCAGGATATATTTTTGCTAGTAATGTGGTTACTGTTGTTTAGTTCTTGGTGTTGTTGTTGTGCTTTGTCTAGTTATACTTTTGGTTAGAAAACCACATTTTGCGGAGATTTTAGACGAAATTCCGATATAGTCTTCAAGAAATAGCGACATTCTCTGATACGGGGACTTACATATTTCCAAGTGTAAAAAATATAAAATGTTCTAAAATATTCTATACTCGAACTATGTCACAGTTAAATTCGTCAGTGAGGTACATACCAGCCGTTTGATTTGATGGTGGGCCGACGGAACATCGACTACAACCACAAGGAGTTGCTTTTCCTTTCGTCAACCCTCAATCTCAAAACTCTATAATTCGAGCTCATTCATCTCTTATAACATAAGAATAACGTAAACTTCTTAGAAAAATCTGCGTTATTCCGACACAGATTGGATTTGAAAAGTTTAAGACGTTTCTCTTAAACAATTCAAAGCTTCTATACCTACCGGTTCTCGAAAAAAATCTGGAAAGAGCGTAATAACAAGGCGGAGTAAAGACTGCTCCAACAACTACATTATCGTCGACTTTGATCAGAAACCCCGGAACAAAGTCGATCGCAACTAACGTCCGAACAAGGCTTCGACCACTCCTTCGAGTGACTCCCCACATAACAAATCGTGGCTCGATAATTGAGATAGAGTTGGCAAAATGGTCAACTTTTTTATGTGAAAACATCTATATAGAGTGTAGGGTTTAGGCTGTAGTGTGTAGGCTGTAGTGTGTAGGGTGTAGGCTGTAGGTTGTAGCTTTAAGAGTGTAGGCTGTAGTGTGTAGTATGTAGGCTGTAGTGTGTAGGCTGAACTATGTAGTGTGTCGGGTGTAGGCTATAGGTTGTAGGTTTAAGATTGTAGGCTGTAGGTTGTAGGGTGAGGGCTGTAGGCCCTAGGTTATAGGCTGTAGGGTGAAGGGTGTAAGCTATAGGGTGTAGGCTGTAGTGTATAGGCTGTAGTGTGTAGGTTGGAGGCTATAGGCTGTAGGTTGTAGGCAGTAGGTTGTAGGCTGTAGGTTGTAGGCGGTAGGCTGTAAGCTGTAGTGTGTTGGCTTTAGTGGGTATGCTGTAGTGTATATGAGTCTAAGACAAGGCATAAATGGCTCATAGACGGGCCATAAATGACTCATGGACACGTTTTAAATGACTCATGGATGAGATGTAAATTATTCACGGATTAGTCATTTTTGAATCACCATGAGTCAATTATGACCAGTCTATGAGTCATGTTTGTTTCATCCATGAGCCACTTATGACTTATCAATGAGTAATTTTTGACTCTTCCTTTAGTCATTTATGATTACCCCATGAGCGATTTATCATTCATCCATGAGCCATATTTGACTCGTCTATGAGTTATGTATGTCTCTTCTTTGTGTGATATACTACTGTGCTATATATATGTATTTGGCTTATAGGAGTTTTTTTTTATAGAAGAGATATCAAAAGAAATAAATAAACAAAAGGACAGGGAAAAAACACAAAAAAATGTATATAAAATGAAGTTTTGTGCAGAATACACACGTTTACACATCAAACTTCGCGAGTACTTGCTACTCATGCCTTTTTTGAAGAGATTAAGACAAAATTTAGTTATGGGCTTTCGAACTTTGAAATTAGACCCTTTTAATCTTGCATTTCCCATTTCGGTATTTAAAAAATAAGAAAAGGAAAAATGTAGGCGATTTTCAAAAAAAAAAAAAATGTAGGAAGTCAAGCTGACTACGCCCACATTTTTCCTTTTTCAATTTTTAAATACAGCAATGGAAAAGGCAAGATTAAAAGGGTCCAATTTCGAGCTTCTAAAGCCCATAACTAAGTTTTGGAGGCTAACTTCGAAGTGGAAGTTGATTTTGTTGTATGATGCATAGTAGAAATTGGGAGCGATCATACTTACATTATGTGCCCAAGAAACCATGAAGCTAGATTTCGATTCGAGGTACATTCGGGAACTAGCCCCATTCTCCAATCTCTAACGTTAGAGGACGACTCGAGAAACACTCGAGAATCACAGCATTCTCTAATGGGATTCTAATGTGAATTTGCAAATACTCGCCTTTTGGCTAGTTCTCTAACCTATCCCGAATCGAGTTTTAGTTTAGTTCTCTACTCTTGCCTTCGAATAGGGAATAGTTAGAGAATTACCATAGTTAAATATCTAACGTAAAGACAAACATTTCTCTAATGTTAGAGACTGTGTTTGTTGGGTGGTGGCTTTTGAGGTGATGGAGATGGCATGTACATACCTGTGCGAAGGAAGTGAAAAAAGCAAACATTTTTCAATTGCTCTTTTAACTCGCTTTTTCGGTTTTTTAAACCGTTTTTAATCAGTAATAGGTACACCTTTGAACTAAGAAAAAACTGTCAATAGATATGAAGAGAATTCAACAATTTGTTGTTGTATATTTTGACGGGAAGATATGATTTGTATTGCCTCAGATCTCACGTGTTATTTTTACAAGGACTTTGTCATTGAGAACCCTTAGTTAAATATTTTCTAGCTTTTTGATAAATAGTGGAAACTTTGGAAATACCACTGCATTTCATACTACCGCCGGGGTAGAGTGTTATCATGTGTCAATGCCGACGGAATGCAATCTGTGCCGGAGCAACTTCAATAAATTGAATAAGTTAACAAAATTTAAAGTGCCCCAATCAAGTCCAAATGTATAAACGATCCACCCATGCCAGTGGTACACCCCCTCAGACCCCATCTGTGGGATTCCCCATACAAACATTTCACAAAATCGCCATTTTTGGCTTTTTACATGAAATTGGCTATGCTTTTTAAAGTTCTAAAGAGACCCCAAAAAAGAAAAGAAGATAGCCATTTCGCTGATTTTTTCATGTAAAGTGTCAAAAATGGTGATTTTTTAATGTTTGTGGCGTTTTAGGGTGCCACTGACATGGGTGGGTCGACCCTTTATCGTTAGTGGGGTTCGGTCGTACATTTGGCTCGATTTGTGCACTCTAAATGGACCAACGTAGGATTTTTCAGACTTTCACGCTCAAAGTCAAAAGTACAAAGTGGGGACATCAGTGTTCGGTTAAGAGGTATGCTTCCTTCGGCAAAGTATCTTACTTTGATACCTAAAATGCGATTTTCCTTTTCACTTGGGCGATTTTGAAATCGACACACCGAATCACACACAGTGATACCAACCCGAAGTCAAGGTCTTCTGAAATTTCCGGTGGGACATAAAAATATTGGTGCATAGTAAAAGTCGAAATAAAGTATATACTGAGGTTAGCGTCAGATTTTTGACAACATTTCCAACGGTCCATCTGTCAAAAAAGCTAACGCTTACTTTAGACTATGACTATGCTCCATCTTGACCAACAGCCTAAACTGACTCCTGTTTTCTTACTTCCTCTAAGTCTAATTTTAGCTCCCAACTTCTTTTGACAGAACTAATAATTTTCTCCCCATAATGCTGATTGCTCCAATCATTGCAATGCGCTTATTTGCGAGCAATTTGGTGCACGCGTCGACAACAACAACAGCGACACTACCACATTGTTGCAATTGAACGTGACCGCAACTAACCAAAAAATGCCACAACCAATTGCAAAGCGCAAGACACGAGCCACAACTTATTTGGAAAATGCAAATTGAAAATTGCCTTATCAGCGATGGACAGACAAAAAAACTGCAACAAACTGCTCTAATTTGTTTCTTGGTGTATCTTGATGGTTGAGCGCGCTGATTGTAACAGCCAATTGTCAATTTGCTGCACCAACAGCAGCTGCGGCATGAACGGATGTTGGTGTAAGTTGCACTCAAGTTGCAGTGCGAAAATTGAGATTTAAGTAGTGGTGGTGTGGAGATTGAGTTTAGATTTTTTATAATTTTCAATATTTTTATCACAGATGCATATTTACGCTTTTTCTTTTTCTAATTATTTGTTTCTTCTTCTTTTTTGCAGCACACAAACTGCCAACAACAACAAACTCAACGGCCAAGCCACACCTCTGGACGTAACCGGCCTATCGCAAAATGAATTTCAAGGTCTATTGCTTGGTTCACACCCATCGGCGACTGGTGGCAATGGCAATGCATCCAATACACAAACAACAACCATTGCACAGCATTCGGCCATTGTAGCAGCTGCGTCAGCAGCAGCAGCGGCAGCTGGTGGCGCCACAACAGCTGTGGTTGTCACCGCCGAACAACAACGTCAAGCACAGCAACAACACCAACAACAACAACAAGCCCAACAAACAATTCACATCAAACGTGAGCCGGAAGATTTGCGTAAGGAGCCCAAAAATGGTGGTACAATCGTCGATGCGACGAACAGCTTGACAAATGGTCATCATCAGCAACAAAAGGTGAGTACGTGAGCTGCAGAATGAAAAAAAAGTAATAGAGTGATATGGGCCCCGCTTCGTTTGGGTACTCTAACTGCAGGATTTTTCAATTGTTTCATTTGTTTTTGTTATTTGTCTATTTTGTATTTTGTTTCTAATTGTGTATTTTGACTTGAAGCGTCTCAGTTGTCTATTAGCGCGCCATCTTCTAACTCTTTAGCGCAGCTGTAAATCTTCAAAAGTGCGTTACGCATGCGCACCAAACAAACTCCCCACAACGAATTCACCAAATTCCTCTAAACACCAGCAGCTTGCTTGTATCGCGCTCAGTGTCTTTTCTTTTTTACCGCGCGCGCGTTTAATATTTTTGCTTTTTTTCGCTCAGCAAAATAAAAAAAAAGCTTCATCGCTAACGCCATTGTCCAATGTCGCCGCCTTAATTATTTGCTAATACAATATGGTCGCCATATCGCCACACGAAACCCACTCTAGCTGCCCCCTCACCTTCACTATCCCCTTTCAAACATACTCTATTGCCCATGCTATCGTCTAATTGTCTAACGTGGCAACGTTTTCAATTGGTCCGATTGCCGACAGCTGTGTATTTTTTCATGGTGAGACACACATATATGAATGTGGATTAGATATGCGTTAGTATAAGTGTACTGTTGTGCATGCATCAAAGCATTCTATTGGCTAGCGGGCTTTAGTGGCCCATACAAAGATCGGCCTAACTGTTATACTAAATACGAGCGGTGTATATGTTCGTGTGTGCGTAATATGAATCGTCCGGCTTTGAATATGTGTGTGATCGTATTTAACTGTTATACTCAATCTTGTTTGTATGTATGTAACTGTTGTTGTAGCGACTTAGAAGCATTAGCAATTTAATTTGTATTCATTCATTGAGAGCTATTTGTTGCTTGTTTTTGTGTTTTCTCTACCTCGTGTGTATGGCTTTGTTTGTGCGCATGCTCTCCACTGTTTCTGAGAGTTAGTGTGTGTGTTTGTTTGTGTGCAGTACAATTTGAATATGCAATTTGCTTATCATTCCATCTCGCTCTGTCGTTCACGTGCAATGGGCTCACTTCTACTTCATATATTAGTTCTATCTCCTTCTCTCACATGCGTTCCTTGTTTTCATTCACATTTTATCGTTCCCTCATCGCTTGCGCAGATCGGCCTTAAAAAGTCAACTCACCAAAAAACACGATCAATCTATGTTTTGTTGCATATCTCTACAACCGTGCCTGATCATCTGATGGATCTTTATGTTAGGTGTTGTTTTGTTTGAGTTGGATGCATACATGTATGAACTGTTCTGTTGCCTAACTACAAGTTTGTTTGATTTTGCTTCATGCGTGTTTGATGGGTAGTCTGAATGGATTGGTTGGTAATTTCTTATGGCGTGTGGGTGTTGTGTTTGGTTTTATTGTTTCTTCGAACAAATTGATAAGCGTGAAATGTGTAATGCAGTTTACAGGTGGGTGTGTTGCGGTTTGAAATGATAAGAAAGGTAAATCTATTTTGGTATGATCAAAACAGTAAGCTTGGGTTATGAGCAAGAAAAAATTAAGTCAACTTAAGAAAAAGAGATACGGTAAGACAACAAAAGACACCTTAACCCGATGTTCAAGTAGCGTGGATATCTCTCACGTCTGATGAAATGATGTTAGAAACTTCCGCAAAGTCAAAGGAAAGCTGAGAAAATCGTGTAATATATATATATGTATACATATGCACCGGAAAGGCGGGAATAAGGTCGATGTTGGGTATTCAAATCGTGAGCATAAAGGTTAGAAGTATATTGTCTCACTCAACACTGTTTATATGATTGCATATACTTCGATCAGAAGACACCCAAGAAGAGTTATATATAATTTTGCATTTGAACCAGGAAAATCAGATGCACCGAGCGACATCGATGAATTCAATCATCCTAAATGCATTCACCGAGTTGGCGGCTTGAATGCAGGCTTGCGGGTGTGTGAACATAGATCACTAGTTAGTCTTACTTTTAAGTCGCCAAGCACCTTCAAGTGTCGCCCGCAGCGCTTTAAAACGACTTCCAAGCTCTCTCTCCTACCACAAACTTTTAACCCAAATCTCACCTTAATAAATTAAATGAGAGGCCCTATGGTATCTTAGACAATTGACTTTAAAGTCGTTAAGCACGTTTAAGCCGTCAAGCACCTTTAAGGGTTCGTGTCAGCGCTATAGTACGTCCTCTAAACTCTCTCATCCAGCACAAAATCTCAGCCCACGCTCAGTTGAATATACTTAAATACGCACTGTGAGGCTTTTTGCATACCATATACGTAGACGTTTGACTTTAAAGTCGCCAAGCACGTTTAAGTCGTAAAGCACCTTCAAGTGTCAGTGGCAGCGCTATTAGACGTCCTTCAAGGGCTCTCTTCTTACAAAAGATCTAAGGCCGGACTCAGCTTAATGAGCAAAATCCGGAACTGAAAACCCCCATGTGGCTATACAACATAGTATGTGTGACTTTAAAGTCGCCAAACGCTCTTCAGTTGTATAGCATTTTAGCGGGCGGTTAAAGCGCTGTTATACGTCTTTTAAGCGTTATCTTCAAAAAATTCTAAAAATAAAACTGAGCTAGGTAGGACTCATGGAAGCACATTTTGCGATAATTTCCTGTTCTGTGTGTACTGGGCATAGTTTCTAATTGTATATTACTTGAGGACAGCCAAACCGATTAACAGTAAAAAAGAGTAAGAAGGCGAGAACCTGATGAGGCCACCAAAATATCATGGGATAGCTAAAGGGTTTTATGAAAATCTATCAGCAGTATCTTATCACGATGAGGTATGGCTGCAAGCTAATGAGTCACCTTCATACTCCAGCCTAACGTGAACATTTCTAAAACATGCATTTGCTAGTTCGTGCGACTGAATATGATTCTCACGCTGATCAATACATCATATTCATATTTTTTACAACTCTTCCTGTGCCAGACAAATACTTCCTGCTCTAGTTTTCATCATATCAGCAACCGCTAAAGCTTCGGAAGTAGCCATTACACTTTTAAAGATTAACACTAGCATAAGAGTTTCACTAAAACTTCCGGTTTGTGTGTAGGCCCTTCTTTCGCTAGAATAAAATGGAATAACAGTTGCGAACTAGGCCGATCCAATGCTAAAGCTACTTGCGGATATGAGCTCAAAAGCTAAAAAAGTTCACATACAAGAACAACAAAAACCAAACATAAGCCAACAAGCAATTCAGAGATATAATCACACAAGTGGTATTGATTCTTGTGCTTAGATCAGCAGCAAATGCAAGCGCCAAGTTCGAAATCGAACCGATAACGACAACCTCGCAACAAAACGCACAGCAGCCATGTGTGAAATATATATGGACTACGGCGATGTTCGTACAAATACCAGCCAAACATCGAACGTTGCGGCGAAATATTTTTACATAGGCCTTCTGGTGGTTGGTTTCAGCTTATAGACGCCAATCAGCCAGGTAAGCAAAGTTAATGCGCAAACTCAGCGTCTGGGGTGCAGGGTACAGAGAATACATGCACACACACACACACACTTCCACCACTATTTTTCATTGTTTGACGGTTTCGAACGCTGCTTCTGCTGAATGTAGCTCTTTTGACCATACCTGGTCGTTGGATGGACGGTCGAAATGTAGATGAATGGTTGGTGGTGGTGCGAACTCGTGCTACTCATCGTTTTACAGCTACGTTTATGGCTTCAGTGTGTCACACATTGTTGACGGAGCAAGGTCGGTCGTGATCGTGTGTGCGAATACGTATTTACGACGGTTTTTAATCAAAGCTTGAGAGTTTATGTTTGCGATCGTCGTATAACGATTACGCTTCACTGTGCTAACTTGGCTGGACTACCTGAAGTTATCGGTTATTCGGCAAGTGTGCGCACACGAACGTATGAATTGCCGTCGCGAGTACGAGCTATAAGTGTGTGCCGCAAAAAAGAAGAAGAACAAAACAAGAAGAAAGAAGTGTTAGCACTAAGCTACAGCAAGTAGCAAAAGAACACAGTGCAGAGGCGCGTCGTGAACAGAAGTACCTACTGCCTTAGTATCAGTACCATAATCGTTGAAGTATCCTACAAAAGTAGAGATTTTTATCTTGAATGTTAACTAAATGTGAGGCAAATGCGCGCTTGAATAAAAGAATTTATTTTTGTACAAAATACAAGTAGAATTTGGTGGAAACTAAAAATTCTGATATTTATAGAATTACAAGAAAATTAAAAAAAAGTACTTAAGCCTCACAAAAGTTAAAAAAAAAAAAGTTATTAAAAGCGCGCAATTTTTAAGCTTAATGACAAGTAGTGTTATTGCTAGATGTGTTTATAACTCTCATGCTTAATTAATTTCCACGTATTCAAGACGTGACCCAGCACATCAGTTAGAAGTGGACTGCGCAATTTTCTCATTCCAAACAAGCTAAGATAAAACGTAGTTTTTTTGTTTCAAAAGTGTACGTGCTAATGTGAAGTGCTTAAAGCGTAAAAAATAAATAATTACAAATACAAAATATTAATAATAATAAAAAAAAGCGCGCAAATAATACAAATATTAAGTAAAAAAAAAAAATAAGCGCCTAATTTAGCAAGAGATTGACAAATAGTAAACGTTGAAAGATATAAAAAAATTTTAATTTGTGATATAAGAACGCGAAAGTTTTCTGAAAAGAAACCCGCAATAAAAAAAAGGAAATATTAACCTATTATCATATAAACATATGAACAAACTTATATGTTTGTTACGTCTGAGAGATCTATTTGATCTAACAAAATAATTTTAAATCGTGATTTTTCTCAAAACAATACCAAATAACTCATACAGGTGGGTTGACTTCTTCGAATTGGCAATAAATAAAGTGCAGTTTCTGCGAGGCAAAGCAACTCTATAATCATTTGAAGACACTGATTCAATACACACACATACACACATATAATTTCTTCACTTCTTTTTGTTGCCTTTTTTATGCCAAAACAAAGCACGCGCACTCTAAAACTATAATCAAAAACGTCTCTAATTTGAGTTTTTTTAAAGTGAGATTTCAAAAACATTTTTTTTTTTTAAAGCTTACGAGAGTCTTGTAAGGAAAAAAGTTAGCGATATAATCGCATTTTGCAATTTGTTTCACCATTTGCTGATACTCTTCATAATAGTTTACGCACCTATACAAAATGACAAAAAAAGTACTTCAAAATTGTATAACTCAACAGCAGTCGCTGGAGCACGGTTTCCATGTTCCTTCTTAGGAGATCTTCTAATTAAAAAAAAGGCTTACATACAAAAAATTGCAAATTCAAACCCGTATATCTCGGTAACCATCCAATATTTTTACGCGGCCTTTGGTGATTTTTCAACTCAAATTATCAAATCGAATTTTTAGGTTGCCCGCTTGAGGAATTTTACCCCATATGTAGACAGCGATAGGAATCGGGATGGAGATACAACGTCTGCCGGGTCAGCTAGTAATTTAGAAAAATGCTAGGACGATTTTTATAGTGAACTTTCAGGTGTACAGTTTTGTCGAAGATCATTTTTCGAAAAAAAAATTACCATTTAAGAGAAAAATTCGTAAAACCCTAAATGTTCACCTTTGACCCCAAATAACTTTGTTACCACACATGATATGAATGGGGATTTTTTTCTGTCTGAAGTTTTCTTTCTTTACAAAAAATTTGGCTCTGTCGCAATTTTTGTTATTTCAAATGTCTAATTTGACCGGGAATCAAAATATAGTATCACATGAGTTTGGGATTCATATTCCAAATTTTCTTTTTTACAGTCACAGACAAAAAAAATTGCACTACCTTGTGCATTTCGGGGTGTCCGCCCCTCCCCCGCACGCCCTCCCCTGAATAAGCGCCTGCTTAGGAGAAACCTTTCCGAATTGGCAAAAAATTAAAAAAGTAAAAAAGTTGAAAGGTGCCTCGTAAACCAAATCCGAGATGACTATCAAAAACTCATCGCAAAATGAATACAAACGGCCTTTAATTGGAGTGAAAAGATGACACCTTTAGGTATAAGCTTAAGTCCTTCACAACTTCCTTGCCCCATACAAAGCCCTTTGAGAAGACCCCACGCCCACTAGTTTTTTTGTATTGCTTAACTGAGTAATATGAATATATTCTTAACTTTAAAGTATGCTCGCTCAATGAGAATGATGGACAAAAAAAATCGAAATCGAAATCGAGAAAAAAAACGACATTTTTTTTTATTTATCAAAAGTTTAGGGCCTTTGATATGCGCTCACATAGGACTCACAAATATATAAATGCACGTTTATAGCAAAAAAAGCATCTTTAAGTTGTATAGAGAAATGAGTCACATGCGACTCATAAACTTACTTCAATACGCACCCGTGAGTCACATATGACTTATTGGACAGGGAAGTTGTTAAGGTTTCTAACGGACTCTTATTTATAAGAAAAATATTTTGTCGAGTTTTCGATCGCTGGTTTTAGGGCAACCCTTTTGAAATGCAGCGTTAACCAGCAAAATTAAAAAAAAATTAAAATTCAGCCACGTGATATTAAATCCTAAATTTGAAACATTTACAACAAATTTTGGATTAGAGAAATGCCTCACTGAATAATTCTCATTTAAGTAAAGAAACAAATAAATGTTCCAATTAGTTAGATGGTTTGGCGTGATCTCAATTGAAGTTTTAGGAATTTGTTTAAAGGAAGATAAAAAACTAAAGCATTTCCTCAGAGATAATTTCTATCAATTGTGCATTTGTGAAGCCGCTCACGCGACTCTATGCTCCCTTTCTTAATCTTTACAATAACGAAAGATATGATCTTCAACAGACTTTTTGCGCATGAGTACGTAATGCTCGCCATTGTGAATAAGGTAGTCTACCATATGAACCTGGTAGTTAGCTTCTTCAAGAAACTCATTTAGTGTGATGACGATATTTTGAGTATATGAGTATATGTCAAAGTTGACTAAATCTAAGATCTTTCCATTTTATTGATTACTACAATGATCTAAAGTTTCATTTATAAAAAATTGGGTCTCGTGCATAAAAGGCGAGCATTTGCTCCTGCCCGATTTGTTAAGTTACGAAAACAAATTACCTAGGTTTTACGCAAAAGAATCGAGTCTGAGCAAGTGCTCGACTTATAACTATATGGCTCGTCAGAAATTCTCCAAGGCATATGGGTAGGCTCAAAGGCAGCCAAAGCAGACATTGAATCAGAAGGTTTAGGCTTTAGGCTTCATCGTTCGATCAACGCTTAATATATATGTTAGAGCAAAGTAAGATATTTTATAAATAAATGGACATTGTGATACATTCATAAGAATCGTTTACCGGTATATAATTCAAGTACAAAATAATGAACAGCGAGTAAATTGAACCGACGATTATGTTCAATAGATAATTTGTAAATAATTACAACCGGTGACAAAAACTCTTAAGCACTCAATATATGCGTATTCAGTCAAGATTCGGGAAATTAATAGATCTAAGTAATTTTCCTTAAGAGCTATTCTCGCTACATTTTGAAAAATAGATTTCCGCCTTGCATTTAAAGAGCGCCCAGAGTCCAAAGTAAAAATACCGTTCGAAATGCTAGTGAAATAAGATATAGCTGCATGTCATTAGAAGGGAAGTTAGTAAAGCTCTATATTCTTTACTTCTTCTGCTAACCTAGACATGGATGTTGTACTCCGTTTCTCAAAAAATATGGTTGTTAGGTGACAGGTACAATATACATGATCCTCTGACTAGGTTGCTCCATTGATAGTCACTCTCAACCACGATTCTCCTAAAAAAAATCATACCAAACAAATTTGGCGCTTTTTTTCCAAAAGCCAAAGGTTAGAACCCCCCAAACACTGACTACACGATGCGATAACGTGAGAAAAACTGCACAGCCTACATTTGGCGCATACACAGCAAGCACAACCAACAACAACAAGCAAGGTGCAAAGCTTGTGTGTACCAGTTGCATGCAACAGCGAACAACGATGTCAGGTGTCAATGCGGCAATTAGCCAAAAAACCGAAACTATTAAAAAACCAATTAAAATCACAAAAATAAAATAAGAAAATAAATATACACATGCAAAATAAGCAAACGATTAATGCGCAACGACAACAAGTCAGCCAATAAATCAATATTGTAACAAGCATAAATAAGTAACAACAACAAAAATTATGAGCAACGAAATTTGTTAAAGAAAAATTTAAAAAAATATAAACAAACAAACTAACCAATCACAGCTGAGTACAGCGCGCATCGCAATTGGCAATACGAGGGCTACAAAATATAAACACCAAATATTTACAAAAATAAAAATGAAAAAAAGCAAGCAACAAACAACTGCACTTCATGTTTTTGTATGTTGCCACTGAATGTGGTAGAGTGCCTGATTTTTTTGTTGCTATTTTTTGTTGGTTTGCGTGCACTACGACTGTCAATGAGTGTCCATTTTTTTTATTTTACCGCTGTTTGACTTTTGCGCCTTTTCGCTTCTGCGCATGTTTAAACAGCATGCTACTTACTTTTTTTTCGTTGCGACAACAGCCAAATTCATTGGCTTTTATGCGGGTGCTGCAATAATAACAACAACAACTACAAACCACACATGGCATTTGTCAGCGTCAGAAACAAGTTCGGCACTTAAGTTTTTCATTTGTATTTATACACAACAAACAAAAAGCATAAACGCTAAAAAAAAACTACAAACAACTTTGGTCACTTGTGGTGCGGGTGTAACAAGTTCGTTTCTTAAGTCTTTCATGTCATCAGTATACAACACGTCGAAGTCGCATATATTTTTTAGGGTGTGCGTGTTGCTGGTTATTATTATCTATATTTTTAGTTTTTTACTTGTTCTTGTTATTGCTTTAACGTGCTGCTTTGTTGTTTATTTTTTTGCTTCTTTTGGTTGTTGTTGTTAGTGTTATTGGTTTACCTATTGTAGCTAGATAATTATGCATCGTTTAGTAGCACTTAGTGTCGTGATTTGGTTAGGAAAAAAATGAATACAAACAAACATAATAATGCGGCACATCCATCATATGCCACTCTGAGGCTGTTGTAAATGGAAAATATGTTTATAACTTCTTGTCGTTTAAGATTTCTTACAGCTTTATACGTTCTAATGCTTAGCACGACTTCTTCTATTTTTTAGTAGTTATGCAGTGAATGGCTAGCTTGATTCAATCAAATTTGAATTTTAATTAAATGTCTGCAGTAGTGATTAAAACTTATTTTTAAATTCGTCTCTAAGTGAAGTTATAGTTTTATTATTAAGCTGCTCATTAAAATGATTGTTAATTTTTGTCCATTAATGTCAAATGATTCTTGAGAATTTTCTTATCTTCCTTATTTATATCTAACCAACAAGTGCTTTTTTATTACAACCATTATCTGAGTTATGCAAGTTTAAAACATCTGATTAACTAACAAAGAATGTGGTACTTTTTAAGCTTTTGCACATTTTTATTTCACATACTTAATCCCTAATGAAGTGCTTCTAATGATTGGGATATCTCGATGTAATTCTAGAAATTATATTTGACTTGAAAATATGACTTGGTTAGCAAAAGAAGGGAGAGATTACCTAATAAGTTGGAAAAACCACGTAGAGGAAGACTTGGCTTTCCTTAGGCTTTCCAACCAGCTTCAATTATCAATGAAATAACAAAAGACTCAAGAAGCGAACTTATATGAACAATTTATTTCAACTAGTATCGCTTGTGTTCGAAAATTCGATCGTGGGGTCGCTAGCCCTGTATTCTTCGATTTCGGGGACGCGCCTGAAAATATACCGCCTATACCTCAGTTTTTTTCAGTTTCCTTTCCATCGGTGCATATTTCATTCAAATCGGTCAAACGGTTCGCTCACAGGAGTTTCCTAAAGTTTTTCATGTGGCGTATTTATATATTAATAGATTTCTGATATCTATCAACGTAGGCCAGTTAACCTTTGGTTAACTCAATATGAATATTGAAAATCTGTGTAAAGTAAGTTAACCTGGCACTGTGAAATTGGGCGTAAGGAAATGAACTTTTTTTAAATATTAAGGGATAAAAGATATTTTCGTTACACTACTGCAAAGATCTATTAGAGAGCCAAGTGTCAAATTATATATGTATAAATAATTGATATCAAATTTTACAATAAACACAAAAGACTTAAGAAACGAACTTTCTGTTAAGTTATTTTTGGTGTTGTAATTCCAGTTGTAAGGCAATGTTAAATTCATTTTAATCATCTGAGGCAACGAGGAAAAATAACCAAAATTGAGTTTGGACTACATTAAGTAAACAACAAAAGGCTTAAGAAACGAACTTTTTGATAAATTAAGGATTTTTGATAAACCAATTCCAATAGAATGATTTACCAAAGTTGAATTAGGACGCAATTAAGTTGAAGAAAACAAAAGGCTTACGAAACCAACTTTTTTATTTTTCAGTTTTTTTGATATTCTTATTCCAAAAGAATGATACTGTAGAACATAGAAAAATTCTCTTGAGCATCTGAGCTATGTTGCAACGAGGGAGAAGAAGATAAGTTGAGTTAGGAAACAATTGAGGCAGTACTAGCGTTGCGTTCATTCAGTTTTGTTCAAAAAAAAAGGTTATTTTATAGGCGAAAACTAATCAGACAAAGTGTTACTTTGCTTACATTGGTTAACAGTCAAAGCCTTAGCTAAATGGGAGCGGCATCTTTTTGATCTACTTTGGAACTGCTTTCTGATTCACTTCCGATAAGCAAAAACAATTTTAAAAACAAGGATTCAAAATAATATATAATACAATATCAATGATTTAAGCTAAATATTCCATGAGCGTGACAAACAAAAACGCAATAAACAATAGACTAGTACTTATATTAGTAAGTATTCAAATTAAATCACAAAAGATATAGTAAACATACAAAATGGTATAAAATAAAAATGCTAAGCTCATTAAAATATGAACCGACCTACACCTGCTAGGTGGAAGCAATTTTCGTTAGAAACTTCAGTATGGTACACCTATATACTACCACAACGGCGATCAAATGTTCACTACTACGCAAAAGAAAAAATATTCTACAGCCCCCTCTAAGCGAAACAGCAAAAAAAACGAAGCAACTTCTACTTCGATCTACCAAAAAACAGTTTCACTTTTTCAAAAATCGTCTATGCACGAAAATGCTCTTAGATTAGCAGCTTATTTAAATAGTTAATTGCTGTTGATGCTGGTCGAGCGTCGCGCGTCATTTTTGTTAGCTAACAATATTTTTTGTTGTTTTTGCTATAAGTTTATTTTTTTCAACCTTTTTTATTGCTTATGTATACAAACTCTTCCTTATTGAAGTACAAAAAAAAAAAACTTATAATAAACTATAAAAAAACGCAGACGTTCAAAAATATTTCACAAAAAAAGTTTGCCTAATAAATGATGCTAATGCCATGTAAATTTTTGATTATTTGCTGTTGAAGCGATTCCGAGTCATCAATAATAAATATGCTAAAAATGCTATACTTTTGCTTATTTAAAAATATTTTTTATTTGCCTTTTATTGTTTTATCTAAAGCTTTTTTGTGGGTTTTAGCACATAAATTGTCTGCATTGTGTCTTTTGTTCTAACTTGTTGGCATCTTCTTCGCTTTAGTGATATAATCAAGGTCACATGTGACGTTATTTTGGTCACCACATCATCACTTGCATGCAGCTGCCCACTCGTTTTGTGATTAAGATTATGGTGATTGTGATTTTTATTGCTGCGGCTATTTCATTTTTTTTTTTTTCGAATACACCTGTCGACTTGTTTTTTATGGTATTTAATCTAATGAAGCAAACGAAACAAAAAAAATTCTTTTGGCTTAAAACTAATTTTAATTAACTAAGTTGTCAAAAATTATTCTTTCGAATAAAATTTATGCTAAAGCAGTCATTTAAAATCATAAATTCTAATGCGATTTGCATATTTTAAAATAAAAAGGTTGCTGCACAAAATTGAAAGCAAATTTAAGGCAAAATTATTACTAAAAGTAAGAGTGATGCTTGCAACAAAGAAAAAACCGATTTTGCATTAAAAATTAACAAAGCAGGTTTTTTGAATAAGTCTTCACAGTTTAATAGACATATGTATTATAAAATACAATACCCAAATATTTGTTGGTCTGTCGGGAAATTCAAATACTACCCATCGGTATTGAATGTAGCCTCAGAAAAACCCGGTAAGATACATGAAGAACTCTTTAGAGATATGAGCCATGTTTACAGTATTAGAGTTCAGGCAAGAGTGGATTTAATAGGCCTGAGGTGATATTTATTAGAACTTCGTTTGATCCGTTTGAGGCTAGCGATGTGGTTGATGATAGGGGTAGAGATAGATTTATTTAAGGAGATGAAAGTATGTATATGTAGAAATATAGATAGTGAGAGATTGAGATATAGCGATGAATATGATAAAGATAGTTATAGTGATAGTGATACCTAAACGTAGTGGAAGTGATGATGATAGTGATAGTTATGGTGTGATAGTTGTTAGTCAATGTAATATGCGATATTGCTAATTATAGCGAGACTAATGGCGATGGCCATATTAACAGTGATAGTATCAGTGAGGGTAATAGTGTGAGTGATAGTAAGAGTGATAGTGAAAATCATAGTGATAGTGATAATGGTAGTAAGGATTATATTGATAGTAATTCAGATTGTGGTTTTGAGAGGGATGCGAAGAGAAATAGGAATACGAATAAGGATAAGGATAACAACAAGGAAAAAGGGGGGAGCTTTTGCAAAGTGGCAAGGAAAGATCCTTTCGGTCTGCTAATTCAAATTAAAATCACTTTAACAATTGCCTGACGAAAAAAAAATTGTATTTTGTTTGTCTGATCTTCTCATAGACCAGGATGGAGTGGGAATGTCGTCTTTCGAAGGGTCTGTCTTCATTGGACTTTTTTAGCAGCGAACTAATGTTTATAAACCATTTCAAGTTCCTAGAAGTAGGAAGTAGTGGTAGTATAAAGAAATGTCATCTCAGACATGCGAGTCTCTTTACTATATTAAATATAAATAAATGACCTTTAATTTAATCGATATATTGCGTGATGTTATCATTTATCAATATATAATATTGGAATTTATGCAGCAATTTGAGTCTATTAAATACTTAGGAAGGTCATGTGAAATAGAGTAGCTGTAGTCTAAACTAAGGCAAAGTATCTAACCTAATATATGCTTTAAAGAAGCTGGTGCTTTAACCACACATAAGCATTTTTAACCAAAATTAGACAAGGCCGATTTGTGTTATGAGTACTTTGAATAGGCATTTTTTAAATTCTCAACTACGACCTTCAAAAAGCACTCAAAAATTTGATTGCTTCCGGTGACATTTAACATAACAAAATTGAAATTAGACAACACTAATAAAGTTCTAAATACATAATTTACATGGCAGCTTACAAATATTTGAATATCAAATTTGCTTGTCTCATACGCAGGCATTTGCTAACATACATAATATTTTTTACTTCGAATAAAGGTTATACATACGTACATATATGTATATCCATATCTCAATACAAAAAAATTCGTAATGCTTGCTCATCATTTTACTTAAGAACTGTGTTACTAAGTCAAATTAGTAACGAGTTCTCAAAAAACGCTACAATGCCTTTATGGCCATTTTAGATTGTCAAAATTTAGTAAAACACTTGATCAGTTTTATTTTTTATTTTTTGTGTTTTTTTTTTCGATTAATAAAGTTAGTTTTTTGATGATTTTTTTATTCTTAAAAAATACACGCAATAAAAACAATCTGTAGAATTAAGCATATTTAATGAGCATTGAAAAGAATAAAAAAAAACGCATAATCATTAAAAATTAATGACAAAACAACACACAAAACGATCAAATGAAGAGGTCCAAGTTCAGTTGCGACTGAAGATTTTATACCCAGTTGTGATTAGTACTTATAACTTTGGGTATATTTCATTAATTTATTTTACCTTTTTTCTGTTATGTTATGCTTTGTTAGGTTGTGTCATATTATGTTAACTTATGTCATTTTATGTTATTTTATTTTATTTTATTTATTGTTTTTGTAATTAATTTGAATTTATTTTTTTTTTATTGCATTGCATTTTATTCTATTTTTTATTCTTTTTCTTTATTCTTGTTTTATTTTTTTTGTATTTTTTTTTTTTTTTTTTTTTTGTATTTTTTTTTTTTTTTTTTCATTTATTTTTATTTTTGTTTTATTTTCTTTTATTTTATTATTTTTTTTTTTTTTTTTTTTTCTTTTTTTTTTATTTCATTTTTTTTTTTTATTTTATTTTTTTTTTTTATTTTATTTTATTTTATTTTATTTTATTTTATTTTATTTTATTTTATTTTATTTTATTTTATTTTGTTTTATTTTATTTTATTTCATTTCATTTCATTTTATTTTATTTTTTTTTTTTTTATTTTTTTTTATTTTATTTTATTTTATTTTATTTTATTTTATTTTATTTTATTTTGTTTTATTTTATTTTAATTTATTTGGTTTTATTTCATTTTAGTTTATTTAAAAAATTTTTTTCTTTTGTTTTTTTGTTTTGTTAACTTTATTTTATTTTATTTTATTTAACATTATTTTATTGCTTTAATTTTTTTTTTTTTTAATTTTTTTTATTTAATTTTATTTATTTTTTTTTATTCTATAAGTTTAATACAGAAATTAAACTCAACAAAATTAACAAAAAAATAATAGAAATATACAAAGATAAGATATATTAATATCACCAGAAAATACTCATTTTTTTCAATATAAGCACAAAAAATAGTTTCCGTACTTCCTGAAACACTAATTCATTTGCATTCAAAATAAGAAATGACACATGACATGACTTGACGTCAAATAAGCTATGCGTATTTTTAATGGTTTCTTGGTGACTTGTTCGTTGGTATAACAGCTATAGATAGCAGTGAGTGTGTGTGTGTGCATTTGTCTCATTTTGTCATGACAGTCCAACGCACTGAAGTGACACTGAAAATATGCGATAATTTTAATTACTGTTGCAAATATAATATGCATAAAATACATTTCCACTACATTATGACCTTTCTTATATGTACATATTTTTGTGCGTAATAAGTAGTTTTTGCGATATGACAGGTATATCTTACACAGCAAAAACGATATGATAGTCGTCACCACTCAGACACGCAGCCGCAATTGACAGGTAGCTGTAGCGATAGTGTGGCACACGCACGTTAATGGTGCGTCTCAGGGACACAGGATCGCATAGCTATGTATGTATGTATGTATAATGTGTTTAGTTGCTTTCCTTTTATTGCAATATATTACTTTTTGTTTATTTGGTTTTTGTTTCTTGTTAATTTCTTACTTAAGAAAAGCAATTAACGCCTCATTAGACCTTGTCGCACTCAGTTGGTATGTAAGTGATAGTTGCAATGGCGCGACAAAAACAATTTAGCACAGAAACACCTTATCTGCATTGAGCTACTGCATGCTATTTAGTTGCTACGAGACAGGTACTTAATGCATGTACAAGGAAATATATTTTTGGGTAGAAAAATATTGATTAATAGTGTGTCGTGTCGTATGTAGAAGTGTGTAAAAAATTTTTACTGAAGAGGTGAAGAATGAATTTTAATAACATAAAAATTAAAAAAAAAAAAAAACGAATGGCATAAAAAAATTCTGAAAAAGAGCGCCTTTGAACAAAAATCTGAGCTGCTTTCTTCAATAAAATGCAGAAACAGGACGTCTTGAAACATATTCATATCATACATATCGATTCGAAGTACTCCAATCTTCCAAACAGAAGCATTTCGACTTTTGTAGTAGTATTTAATTAGGGCTTCATGCATTTGAAAAAAAAAAAAAAACTTCTCAACAAAGACTTTATTGCTTTATATCTCCTACAGTGCTAACTAGCATACGCAGAGTGTTAATTTAATTGCCAACTTCATTAATCTTTCATTTATGATAATTGCTAATGACTACAAGCAGCATAGGTGCAGCCTTAGTTTGCACATAAATTTTTGAAATATTATTACGCTTTTTTATAACATTTATTTTGTGGTTATAAAACCAATAAACAAAGGAAGTGGTGTTAATAAAGCGAGGTAAAAACCAAATTTTATTTTTAAATCTAAACACTTAAGTACAAATCGAAACTGAGAAACAAAATTAAAAGTCAAGAAAAGGAACAGTATTGGTATAACTATAATATAAAATCAAAAGGCTATAAAACAAACGCAAGCAATCCAAATTGTATAAAGCTGCGTTAAATTTTGTATTAGTATATCGCTTATTTGCTGCAACATCGTCATATCTCAAAAAATGTGAAATTACAGAAAACGCATTTTTAGTTTTTGAATTGATGGAATAAGAAATTAATTCCAACGCGATGCTGGGTGAAATGTTCAAACCTCGGATATAACACTTTGCCAGCTGATCAAACATATTATTTCCGATATATTAGTGATGTTAACTCAAAATTTGGGTTTTTTGAGTTATGACGATGTTGCAGTAAATGAGCGTTATGTATACAAATACCTTAACACAAACACATCAACAACGCCTACAGCTATCATTAAAAACATCCAAAATCTCAGTTAAGACAAAAAATTATGCGCAACAGCCAAAAACAATCTGCATACCCAAACAAAAGACTTAAGCGCGCAACTCGCGCCTTTGGCACTCAACAAATTTTCGATGCGGGTATTACTTCATCACCTACCTTCTATATCTCGAAGCTCATAAATTCTTAGCGCGCTTTTTTATCCTACGCTATTAGCATTCGCTTTTATTTTCATTAGTTTTATATTGAAAGCGAAATTCGTTAAGAATAAAATAACTAATAAAATGAAATTAAAAATTCACAAGTCATGAAATTAATACCTATAAAAAAAAGTTATCGAATTGAATGTACACTTTTGTAAGAAACCGTTAGTGCTATGTTTTTTAAAACAGTTGCTATGCACACACATAAATTTTATTCCTTAATTGCATTGGAATTATAAGAAATTTGTCAGTTAAATTTGCCATTTTTTGTTTTCTTACGAATTTTGCTTTAATTGCATTGTTATACATATACAACTTTAACGAATATAAACATATGCCAATATGCATGATGATACACATAAACATGCGATATTAAGTGAGGAAAATCCCGGCATAAAATATATATGCAATTCAGAGCAAACGGGAATGTTTTAAATGAGCAAAAAAAAATATTATTAATACGAATTGACATTGCCATGTATTCTGATTGGCTAAAATAACTGTCGTATCTGTTATTGTAAATACATTTCTACCGTGCTTGAGTCACCTATTGACGAGCATGACTCATATAAGATACCGATTGCGAAATGGTGGTCAGGTTTTAGTATTGTGTTTGCTTGAGAGGTGTTAAATAATAGATTTCTCGCAGAAATTAATTAGCCTGTTGTTCCATGCTAGCCATGCCATGTTATGTTATGCTATGTTATGCCTTATTATGTTATGTTATGTTATGGTATGGTATGCTTTATTATTATTTAAATTTTACCACCATTTTGGAATATATTGTAAAGAAAATGATTATGTTATCTTATGCTATGTTTTTTATGCAATATTATGTTAAATTAACATACACAATATTATGTCGCGTTAGCTACGTTGATGGTGGGGTATTGATATATTATGTTTTGTTATTTGAGGTTGTCTTTGTCATGTTATGTTTTTTTTATGCAATGTAATGTTATGTTAAACTGTACTCTTTTATATTATGCTATGATATGTTATGTTGTGTTATGTTATGTTATGTTGTGTTATGTTATGTTGTGTTATGTTATGTTGTGAGATGTTATGTTGTGTTATGTTATGTTGTTTTATTTATGTTGTGTTATGTTATGTTGTTTTATTTATTTTGTGTTATGTTATGTTGTGTTATGTTATGTCAATTTATGTTATGTTATGTTATGTCAATTTATGTTACATATGTTATGTTAAGTTACTTTAATTTTATGGCCTGTTTTGCTGTGTGAAGTTTTTTTTCATACTATCTAACGTTGTGTTATTTAAAGCTACGTTATCTTCCTCGTTCATCACCTCGTTACTCTATCATTTTTTACGTTAGTTTAAAGCTTCGAAGTCATAAAAGCGCTGAGTTTTTGTTTACTTAATCAATTTTTGAAATTTATAGCCATTTGCGAGTGCAATTAATCGACTATGTCCATGTTTGTTGGCACGCTGTAATGCTTGCCTGCTATTTTTATTATTTATTTAAAGAAACTTTTTTTTCGTCGCTTTAATTTTATTATCTTACTAAAAATGTTTAGGTTTAATTTATGCAAATAGTTTAAATTGAATTTATTTTGAAATCCTACGCAGCAAAGGCATAGTAAGTCGGTAATTTATTTTATTACTTTTTGGGTGCAGCATCATAAAATTGTTATCAAGCTAATAAAGCTTTATAGAAGTTTAGTCTATGTACCTATTTTCTGGGAGACTAAAAAAAATTGTTTAACCTTTAACTTTTGAGGTGGTGGTAACTATATTTTTAATTTGCTCACTTAATCTACACTCTCTAAGTTTTATTTTCTCAGTAGGCTCTCAATTCGTGTTGATTTTTGAACAGCTGTTTCTTTGCTGTGGTAGGTGTAGCACGGGCGGATAAATGCTTATGGTGTATGGTGAAAAAAAAAAAAATTGAGCATTTTCAGTAGAAAAGTGGGTATTTTTCATCTTCCACATCACTAACCTCTGAACCTGAAAACCGTCCCTGGATCCGCCCCTGACGTCAAAATTCTTGACCAGTCACATACATAGTTTTTATAACATTTTCTAGACGATTTTCAGGCTGTTTCAGGACCGCCTTGAGGATCTGTTGGTCGCATTTTCTTAATTAATTTGTGGAACCGAATTAACGAACTTAACGAATTCGGAATTCATTCCTTTGACCACTAATCAATCAAAGCCATGCAATATTGACTGAAGTTGTTATTGACCTTTTTTCGTTAATTCCAAATTGGTCGCTAATCCCAAAAGAGTAAGGCAATTAAAAAAAGTTTCAACTTCAATTACACGCGCATGAAAGTAATATAACAACGAAAACAACAACAACAACAACAAATAAACAATTCATAGTACCCTATGTTGGAAGCAAAAAAAAATCACAAAAATTGCGAACAATAACCTGTAAAAGCAAAATCCATCACTTCTAGGCAAAACAGCCCACTAGTATAGCGGGGAGGTGAAAAAAATAAGTTACGAGAGCTGCGGCGTCTACAGTCTCAAGCTCGTAGCAGTAGTTATGTACTCACATACCTATTAACATGTATAGGTTAGAGGGCCATGCTATGGATTTCCATGACAATGAATCGTTGGTCCAGCACAATTAATCATTGCCACTGCGTAGTTACGAACAGCAAACGCTGATGACGTCGTTGGCTAAGCTGGCACACTTGATCAGCATACTCACCGTAACACTGCGCCGTGGGCTGTTGCTAACCTTCCGCATTGTTTGGGGAGCGTGTTCTCTACACGGCACGCAATCAGCGGTCAAACGCTTTATACAAGGCATGTGAGTTGTTATCGAACGGTCGGCAACAACAACAAAAGCAACAAAGCCGTGTTAACTAACAAGTGCTGCTCAGCTAGGCAAATCAGCCATGTCAACAGCGCCACCAAAGCGTCGATAAAACGCATATGACTGATCATCCATCAAGTGAAATTAATATACAACAAAATGAACTTCATTTGTTTTTTGTTGAGATTATTGCTTTGTTGATGTGGTGAGCGTAAGAAAGCAGAAATTAAGAAAACACTATAAAGAAATTTTTTATGACTACGCGACATTTATGATTGGGTCTGTCGTAAGCAAATTATTAAAAAAAAAGTTGAATATGCTTTGTAAAGAAATTAAAATTTGTAATTTCAAATATCTCCCCTAATTTACATCGGAAAAAATCTTCAGCCATTTTTCTGCGTATTTTTTGTCTCAACAAAAAAAAGCGCTATATAAAAAATGCCTTTTTTAAATTATTAATTTTTAAACAGCGTTAACTTTTAATTTTTTGTATGAACAAAAGCTTGCCCACTATAACTTTTTTTCAAACATTTTGAGTTTTAAAATCTTTCCCAGCAATCTTTCTTCTTTATTTTATTAACAAATCTCTTTAATTTCGTATTTACGTAACATTCATTTGTTTACATATGTTACATCTGCCTCTAACGCAGATTTTGCTTTCACATTCTTTGTATTCACTGTTAACTTTATTGCAATACTGATTAAGTGTCTATGCAATCTTAACAATTAATATCCATCAAAAATGTATTTGTCTATACTACAACCATGTAAATATAATCGCAATCAAAAGCTTTATCAATTGTTGCGCATGCTCCGTCAAACGCAATCCAGCAAATAATTCACACGCAATTTATCAAACAATTTATCAAACATAGGTACAGTTGTGGTGAAAATATTAGTAGTGCACCTTCGAAGAAGGGACAATTTTATTTAAAAAAAAGCTTTTTTTTTATAACCTACAGTGAGCTTACTTTGAGTACAAGTAGTTGATCTTTTTCTGCAAAAGATTTAAAAAAAGCACTGAGCTTTTGAGTCAAACACCGTATATACTGCTTTTGCCTATTGCTTACCGAGAACAAGGAATGAACTAGAATATGAATGTGAGTATTGGAGAAGCGTAAAGGCGCTCAGTAATTAAGCTTTTGTAGCATAAAATTCGAATAAAGCTTTTACTGAGCTTTTGAAATAAAATGCAATATGATATCAAGGTATGCGAAAAGCTTTTTGAAATCGAGGGTAAGCATTGAATTTTGAAGTAGGTAACACTTTATTGCATGAAATTCAAGGAAAACTTTTGACAGAGCTTTTGAATCACAACATCATATATAAAGCTTTTGGCAAAATTTTTTTGGAAAACGATAAATGACCAAAGAATATGATTGTGAGTATTGGAAAAGTTCAAAAGCTATCAGCAATATAACAATTGTGTTGCATGAAATTAAAAAAAAGCTTTTTCCAAAGCTTTTGAAGTACAAGCAACTATAAATTTGATTGCACGTTTTATATCCTAAGTATATATAAGTTATAATATAACACTTGATTCTTACAAAAGACTTTTGTGCATTTTTTGTGCTTTTTATAAGCTTTTTTTTTATAAAAAAGTGTGTAAGTGCTTTTACTCGCAACTTTTTTTGTGTATGTGTGTGTATTGGTTGACTTCAAACTGTTTCCTTCGTTTTTGCTTATCTAAGAAACTGCACTTATTTGCCAATTTCTGTATACATTTTTTTGGTTGCCTCAAATAACCACCATTTGGTTGTTCTTCTTTTTCACTTCCACGCAACAACATTTCTTTTTCCCTCCTTCTTTAGTGAATGCACTCAAAAACATAAAATTCATAACATTCACAGGTTATAGTTGTGCAGTCAACAACATCACCAACGCACACAACAACCATAGAAATTAAAGAGCCGCCAATTAGTCCTGGAAGTTCAACAAACGATACAATGTACGCTGCCAGTGGCGGCACACAAATTTATTTGCAGGTGAGTTTAAAAGTGGAGCAGGGGAAAAGCGAAAGGGGAAGATGATATGACGATTGAAAACTTACTTAAAACAAACTTACATAACGAAACACAACATAACATGACATGGTAAAACAGTGTCCATAAAACATAACATAACATAAGCAGAAAAATAAAATAAAAGGCGATTCAACCCAATCGAAATCAAATCAAAATAAAATAAAAGCAACAAAAATACACCAATCCGCCAAAAAAAAACTACTATGCATGCGCACCTTGCCTTTCAAATGTCAACACTTCAACACAACAAGCGCCATGACCTTCCGTCATTTGACAAATTACCAATCATTAGCAGATAATTTCACTTTTCAACGAATCTGGTTAGAGCAAGTTTGATGCTTTTTGCCCTCAAGAATAAAAACTAATAACCAACAACAACCAACTCATAACCAGCTTTAAAAGCAGCAACGCGTCTCTGTAAAAGGCATAACCCACACCAAAAATGTATGATGCAAACAAAAGCAAAATTAAAAAAAAAAAAACTATAACACGGCTAAAGCGAATTGAAGAAATTTTAAAAAAGAGTTAACACCAAGCGCAGGACCAGTTTCGATGGAAGCGACCTTTTTCGGCGTTGGCCACATATCAAAAAGATAAAAGAAATAAAAGTTTCAAAAAGCAAAAGTGGAAAAATCTTAAACAAACTGACAGAGAAGTGGCTTAAGCGCGTTGTACAGCAACGATCACAACATTCATTGACCGCGCTAACATAAATTGTGTAGATTTTTTTGTAAGTTTTTGACAATTAGCACGTTAGCGCGTAGCCGGAATTTGGTGTACGCTGTTCTTGAAGGCCGTGTGCACGGGCAAAGCAACATCGCGGACAGCGGAAAAGGCTAAGAAATAAAGTTTGAGCTGAACAAAATTTTTCGAAGCTAAATTGCCAAGTGTTTTAAGCCGATTACTGAGCACCGTTTATTGAATGGACTTTAAGTATACTTAGACAGACATACATTCGAACGATACTATACATACATTTCCTTTGCATTGTACACAAACTATTCATTTGAAAACTAATCAAATTATGTTTTTGTTTCTTCTCTTCTCGCACAGGGCGCACATCAGTCCAATGCACCTGTCTCGATTGGCAACGGAGGCGGACAAAATGTGAATGTCAATGCACAAACACCCAGTCCCGGCCCCTACATCACACCCGATGGCTATGGCATGTATACAACGACACGGCTCACCTCAGCTGGTCCCACATCAACATTCATAAGTGATCCTTATTACCGCGAATTTTACAACACAGCTCCCACACCTGATACACAGACTGGCTATGGACAAGCGCCACGCAATATTGTGTATGGTGGTGCTGAGAGTGAACCACCACAGCCGTGCACCACATATGAGGGGCGTTTTACGACGGCTGCAGCTCCCGTCACCAGTATGGCAGCACATAGTTCAGCATCGACGGGTCATATGAAAAATGGTGGCACGCCCATATATGCAAAAGCCATAACAGCAGCTGGCCTGACAGTGGATTTGCCGAGTCCAGATTCGGGTATAGGGGCCGATGCGATTACACCACGGGATCAAAACAATATACATCAGGTAAGTTATGCGATATGGTGCTGCAATTTATTTATTTTGTAGAAAGTGCTTTTTATTACTGTTATAACGAGCTTTTATAAAAGCTCTGACAATAAGCTTTCACTGGAGCTTACATTTTTTAAGAGAGCTTTCGAAAAAAAAATTATTTTCTGAATCATATTTTCTTGCACTTTTTTCCTTCTATCACTGTTTCCTTCCTCTTCTTTCTTTCGTTTATACAATCTCACAATGAACCCATACATTCACAATGGCTTCAACTTTTGAAAACTCCGTTGTGCATACTCCATTTTGTGTGTTTTATGAATGTGAGCTTTTTCTGATTTTGTGGTTTTATTTGTTGTTGTTTGTATTTTTGTAGCTTTTTTGCGTATATGTGTATTTGTTGTTGTATATTTGTTCTAGTGTAGCGTATTTTTGGAATTTTTTCTTAGAGATTTATGAGTTTTGTTGTTCTTGGTTTGCTGTTGTTGTTGAGTTGTTGTTGTACTCTTTGTTGTAATCGTTGTTTTATGTGCATGTTAGTGTTTTGTTGTTGTTGAGTTTGTTGTTGCTTTGTGTGTTCTCTGTCAGTTTGTTGTGATTTATGAGCGACTTTTTACGTTCTGGTTATCCTCGATTTGAGATCGGTCATAAATTGTTTGATGTTTCACTGTGGCGTTGTTATTATTTTTGTTCCACCAAAGAAATATTTTATTAATTACTTAATTGTTTGTAAACTTAATAAATATTTTATTAACTTTTTTTACATTTAAATTAATTCTTTCTTACCATTCCTCTTTTCCTTTTTTCAATTTTGCAGTCTTTCGATTACACAGAGCTTTCGGGCACCCTGTTGGATAGCAATGGTGGCATACCCGTCTCAGTGAATAGTATACAACGCGGCGCGGTTAGCGTTCATGGCCAAGTTAGTCCGACCACATCGTTAGGTAGCTCTACGCCGAACAGTGCCACACGCTCAAGGCCATGGCATGATTTTGGACGTCAAAATGATGCGGATAAAATACAAATACCAAAAATGTAAGTATGAATTAAAATTTAAGAGTACTAAAACTGAATTAAGTGCCCACAGGGTGGTTTTATATTTAGATTTTTCCAAGTGCTTGAAAGCGTTAAGCCCCAATAAAGAGATTACGAAAATCTTTCAAGCTTAAAGCTCTTTTGAAAGCTTGAATTGTCTATTTTGCATAGATTTTGCACTTCTGGCAAAAGCTTGCTAAAAAGCTCACCTAATATTTTAAAGAAACCTTGAAAGTTCGAAAGTTTTCAGAAAGCAAAAAGTTGTACCCAGTACAGCTCAATCGCTTACGTTCCCTTTGCAGCTTTCCTGCAATTTTTTATAAGAACAATATTTTAAAGACTTTAGAGTATATCAGTTGTTTTTATACAAGTTGATCATTTGAAATATTTAAAGCTTTGCTCTTTTAAATATTTCGAATATTTGAAATTGTTAATTTTGTTAAAGCTTTAAAGTGCGCTTTTGCAGGAAAGCTTAGTCTTTTGGTATGAGTAGCCCTCCATGGTGCTTGGGAAAAGCTCGTAAAAAATCGTTATTCAAAAACATGATGAAGCAGTGCTTTCAAATTCGCGTATTCATAATTTCGAAAAGCTTTTTTTGGCATTTTCTAAATTACAGCGAACAAGTTTTTTTAATTTTCTAGTAGAAAAAACAGCAGAAAAAACACTTTTTTTAAAACGCTCAATAGATGGACCAACTCAATGACATACATTAATAGAGCTTTGAGAGCTATTCGAGCTTTGAGCTTTTGTATAACTTTTTTTAATTTTTCTAGCAGATAAACAAGCAGAAAATCAGACAGATTCAATGACATAAATAAAAAGAGCATTTATTGGGCTTTTTGAGCTTTTACATTTTTTTTTTCTTTTTTTTTTTATTCGCATCCAATAACAAAAAAATATTTTTTCTTACCTTAAACAAAATTTCCCCTTTTTCTGAAATATCTATATGTTTTTAATGGTACAAAATGTTTTAATTTCAAACTCTTTTTACTCTCCACTTTCTTTCAGCTTCTGCAATGTTGGCTTCCGCTATCACTTGGAAAGTCCAATCAGTTCGTCACAAAGACGCGAAGACGATCGCATCACATACATTAACAAAGGACAGTTCTATGGCATTACATTGGAATATGTGCACGATCCAGATAAACCCATCAAAAATACAACCGTTAAGGTAAGTACACATAAGATTAAAAATAGATTACAAAGAAGAGAAGCATGAGAAAGTTAAATATGGAATGATATGTGAATTTTTTTATTTCTGAAGCTTTTTTTTGTATTTTAAGTAAATTTCAAGTCCAAAAAGAGCAGCATTTACTGCTCAAAAAAGGTAAGAAAAACAAAGAAAGTACAAGGGTTACAATTTTAATGATGATTAATTGCTGTAGACAGTAGCTATCAATTTAACTTAAGCAAAAAAAATATCTATGCAAGGATCTAAAAACGATTTGATGCGCTGCTCCGATTGTATGCCATCTTAAGTTGTCGAAATGCATAACAAAGTGGCAGTTGAGTGATTGCCAAAGGATATGCAAGTTGAGAAGCGATAGAAGAACATGATTGAATGCAAATGGATTGCGCGCTTAAGTAAATATTTGCTAGGTGGTAGAGCAAGTCACAACCCCTTTTGCTGGTATGGCGCACAGGATAAAAGCGTTTCAACATACATACATACACTAAGCATGAGCATAAGTTGCTGCTGCTGTAGATGATGATGAATGATAGTTGATGATTTGTAGATTTTGTATTTTTTATTTTATTTTTTTTTTCTTCATTTACGAAAGAACTTATTTTATTTGTCTTTGCATTTCAATTTGAATTTTAATCAGCAACGAGGTGCAAAAACAACCTCCCCGTTTCTCGTTTATGAATATGAGACGCTAAAAACTGTTACAGCATTTGAATATTTTTTTCTGTTTCTGCTTATTTTTTGAATTTTAATTTGTATTATCCCAGCTTTCAACGTTAAACAAATGTTTGTACAGGACCCTTTCCTTGCTGCATAGCCTTGAGCTGATTTCTTTAAGTACTCACTACTACTTTTGCATTTGTTCTGCTTACACACACATTTTTGTTTCTTTCATCTTGTCG
>CAXKVI010000004.1:116101701-116194201 GCA_964058755.1 Campiglossa producta
CGTGTTTCCATTACTGATGTGCAAAATAAATAAAAATTCAAAAAGTTGGACTCAAAATTTTAATAAGAATAAATATATTTATTCCTTTCAAATACGGTTAAAACTCTAGCCGTAACCATAACCATAGCCGTAACCGTATCCATAGCCGTAACCGTAACCATATGCGTGACCATAACCATAGCCGTAACCGTAACCATAGCCGTAAACATAGTCGTAATAATAACTGTAAGCATTACCGTAACCATAGTCGTAATGGTAACCGTAATCATCACCGTAACATGGGGCATAGTCATGGTCAAGATAAAGTTATATGGTCCCCTTATAGTTATAGCTACGGTTAAAGTTAGGGTTATGCTTACGGTGAGTTTATGACTACGGTTTTGGTGATGGTTATGACAACGCTTATGGTGATGGTTATTGTCAAGTGATAGTTTTGACTACGGTTATATTTGTGGTTGCGGTTATGGCGATGGTAACTCAACCCATAGTTACAACCTTATTGCAAAATAAGAGGTGCACCGCTAGGCCTCTGCATAGTTACAGTTATACACGGCAAAAAATTTGACAAGCTCAGAACTAACTTGAATCATTTGACGATAGTCAATCTAATGAAAGAATTTCACTTGTTCCAATTTTAAAATTACATTTTTTTCTTGTATCATACCACTGATACATCTCAAGATATCCTGAAATTCGCAAAAGGGTATTTCTTGATTTTTTTCTTCAAATATATAAATTTTTAAATTTTTCAGTTTTTTTTTTTTTTTTTTATTTTTTTTATTCTTCAAATGCGCCGAAACATTTTTATCATGCTATTGAACCAGTATAAAATCAAAATTTTGTTTGAAACTTGATAGTGAAAAAAATTAAAATAAAAAAAACGTTTGGAAAAATTTCAAATATTTATATTTGTGAGACAAATATTAAGTTTATGAACCATTTTTTTTTTTTGAGAATTTGTTTCTCAGTATCAATTTTGAAAGTGCCAAAGTCATTGCTTTAAGTGTAGAAGCTTTCCAAATATTTTTTTTCCAGAGCTTTATTTTAGGATTAAAAGAAGCGTACCATCAAAACTCATTAAAGTCAGAAGGTGTCGATTTGACGTAGAAATACCCATATCGTTAATAATTCTTTGAAGATATTTTTAAGCTTTTTTAAATGTTTCTCACTTTTTATATACTTTTTTACTTAATCATTTCTTTTTCTCTTGACTTTTCCTCCATAGAGTGTAATTATGCTGATATTCCGTGAAGAGAAAAGTCCCGATGATGAAATCAAAGCATGGCAATTTTGGCATAGTCGACAACATTCGGTTAAACAGCGCATACTAGATGCAGGTAAGTCGGGTAATGTTAAAAAACTTTTTATACCCTAAAAAAACCTGGGAAAATTCGGTAGACGGTGTCCTCAACATATTTTTACTCGCGATTCTCCTATATATTGTCTGACTATTTCCCCTCCCTTTATTATAAAAAAAAAATATATTTTAGATTTAACTCTTTAAATGGGCTAAGACCAAAACCTTTATATGTATAAAAACCTGAATCACTTTTAGGAAAAAAAATGAAAGGAAGGAAAAGGTAAGGTAATGAAAGGAGAGGAAGGGAAAATAAACGAAAGGAAAGAAAAGCACAGAAAGGGAAAGGAAAGAAAACGAAAGGTAAGGTGAGGAAAGGAAAGAAAGGGAAAAGAAACGAGATGAAATGAAGGGAAAGGATGGGAAATTAAGGAAAAGAAAAGGAAAGGACAAGAAATGACAGTAAATGAAAAGGACAGCAAGGAAAACGAATCGAAAGGGCAGGCCAGGAAAGGAAAGAAATGGAATGGAAATAAATGACAAGGGAAGGAAAGGGAAAGAATGAAAGAAAAGGAAAGGAAAGGAAAGGAAAGGAAAGGAAAGGAAAGGAAAGGAAAGGAAAGGAAGGAATATAAAGAAAAGGAAAGGAAAAGAATGAAAAGGAAAAGAAATGAGAGGAAAGGAATGGAATGGAAAATAAAGGAAAGGATAGGAAATAAATTTGAGACTACGTTTCTAAATAGTATAGAGAGTAAAAGGCAGAAGAAGGAAGAATGTGAAGAAGGAAAAATATAGAAAATAAAAGAAAAAAATAGTTAAACCAAAGTAGGGAAACGTAAAAAACGTAGTAAATTAAAATAAGGTTTTGTGTTTGAATTTTAACCACTGGGCAAACTCTAGTTTATAATTAACATCTATAAATTTTCTCAATTTTATTATCTCCATAAGGCCTACTATAGATTTATCCATCTAACTGCTTCTAGAATTCTCGGCATTTGTCACTACAGAAATTATGTAATTTTAGCATTTCGACATTATCAACATTATAAACCTTGCAATGTAATCAGCAGCGCATGACAATTGTAATAAAAAGAAAAAGTTTAACCCCAAACAACACACATTTATCATTCACTGAGACAGGTGTTGTGTTAATTGCAACGCCTGTTGTTGTTGTTGTTCTATTTGGCTAGTCAATTGCGATTGCATACGCATTAAAATTAAAAATTAACAACTTACAACATTGATACTTATCAATGCGATCAAAAGAATAAGAAAAAGAAGATAATTGCGAAGGATAAAAAAACTGCGCAGCAGAACTCGGTACAAACTGTTCGTGCGTCAACGCTTCTTCTCTTTTTATACAAACGTACATACTCACTTTTGAGTCGTAAATTACAAAATTTTATTGAATTCTAACTATTAATTGTGAAATGTTGCAAGATGCTAGTATTTATGCAACAACGATTTGCAGCAGCTGATAAGCGCCACTACTAACACAAAACTTAGTTTGTTGGCTGCCTGGTCAATCGATTGCATATGAAATGGAGTGTATGAGCACACAAGTACGCATCTGCACACTCAGTTGCACAACTAACAAGCACATATGTTTAGCACATACACAATTAGTAAATGTTGCACGTTTGTGCAGAAGTCAAGGGGTGTAACGCCACAGGCAGGCTGACTCTAGAATAGCGGCGCGCAAAGTATGTATTTTTATTTATCCACTCACACATACATACATCAATGAACATTCTTGCTTCGTTGTTGTTGCCATTATGCCATTTTTCAGGCCCACCAGCTGCGCGTCAAAAAGTTCATCTGTGCCGCTAATTGGATGCTGCGCATGCGTATATTCGAAAAAATATGAAAATTGACAAATGTTGCAATTTCCAAAAGCAAAGGCTGTATTACCTCAACCACCCACCTCAGCCTTCGACACGTTAGCTTTGTGCGTAATTGGCTCATACTTTTTTCTATTTGTATTTTTTCCAATATCTATGACCAACTTATGTTGCATGAGACTTTCAAGCGCTGAGCTTTTAATGAGCTGCATAGCTCATAACTTAACTGTAAATAACATTCTCATAACTATTTGTTCTTCAATTTGTTGTTGTAATTGATTAGTTTGTCTTGCGTTTAATAATTTTTATTCTCATCAAAAAATATGCTTTGAATAAAAAGGAGGAAAATTTTTAATTATTAAATTAATTAACTAATAAATCGTAAATATTTTTGAATGTCTATTGAGGGATGCCGCTATAAGGAATTTTGAATTTCACGGCTAAATTTATTAAAGTGAAACGAGACTTTAAGTTTTAATTAAAATTTTTTAGTCAAAATATGCAGCGGGCGCATTCAAGATGACCTTTTAAAAGCTGTGCCTTTTAGAGAATGTGAGAATTACTGCAGATATTAGCAGAAAGGTTTTAGTAACACAGAGAAAAATGAGCTGGAAATGGATACGAATTGAACGTGATTTTGGTTGAATCAACCCATATTTTTGTTGAATCAACAGATATTTTAGTTGATATAACTATATTTTGGTTGATATGACCCAATCACTGTTAATTCTTATCTATCACCAGTTCATATCGTTCCAACCTGTCGAGCATCGGCTTTAAATGTTTTCAGGACTTCCTTTGCAGCTGCAGTTCTTACTTCTACTACTCTTTCTTTTTATTTCCAAATCCCTCCATCATAACTCCTTATCATTTGCCTTCTTCTTTTGATTATACTTCCCTCTCCAAAATCTCCTTCATCTGCAATAAGATCGAAGAGAAAAAGAGGAGGAAGGAGACCTTAAGTTATGATGATAATAAAAAAAGGACGACGACGATGCAAAGAAGGCAAGGTCGCATTCTGAACCTAGCCAACACGATCACCCTTACCATAACCGTAACGAAAATGTTAGAGTCGCGTATTTCTGACTCGTTACGTTAACAGTTCTAGACCCATAACCATAAAAGTAAAATGGTAAGCTTGGACGTTGTCGTTATCATAGCCCTTAAAGTAACTGCATAGAACCATAAACTCAACCGCAGGCATAAGTCCACATGATCGCACGGAATCCCTTCTTGTTTTCTAAAAAAATTTACGGTTATGGATATGGTTGCCGTTGTAGGAACGGCTATTGGTTACGTTTACGGTTATGGTTATGTTAACATTTGTTGTTATGCCTAAGGTTACTTTGCAGTCAAGGTTATGGATATGTTTACGGTAATGGTTATGTCTATGTCTACGGCTACGGTTACGGCAATAGTTAAGCTTGAGGTTACCCTTGCAATCTTGGATCCGGTACCATTTCATGTTTTGCAAACTTTAAATACTGCATATTTTCGTTCCACCGTGTGTGCTATAAATGCTATAATTTCGAAGTTTACCGGCCTTACGTAAGTGCTCCCTTATATTAAAAAAAAATACTGGTTTTAATATTCTAAAAAGGCTTGGTCTTTCGAAATTTCCTTCAAAAAAATGTTTGTATCACAGCCTTTCTGCCCTCTTTCTTAGCATTTTTCTCTTTTTACTACTAAAATATTTGTAAATTTTTCGATCTAATGGCATTTTAAAGTCTCTACTTCACTGCCTTTTCTTTGAAACTTACAAAGTTCAACCCACCCTAATGTATATAGGCATTTTCCAAAAAATTCCATTCTCCCCCAATTTGTTTAGTATTTTCTTCAAACAATTAATCAACGTTCCTTTTTTTGAACTATTTGCAGACACAAAAAATTCCGTCGGTCTCGTCGGTTGCATCGAGGAGGTCTCACACAATGCCATTGCTGTATATTGGAATCCGCTGGAAAGCTCAGCCAAGGTAAGTGAAGCCAGCAAACTCAACTAAATAGATTGTCTTGTATATCTACATATATGTTACTTAAACACAAAAATAGTTAAATAGTTAAATGGCTTAGTTTGTATTTGGGAGCGGCACCGGAAATTGTCCCTTTTTAGAACACAGAGAGCAAAGCAGCTGCTGGGCATGTTGGTTGGCAAAATCTATACACAGCAGAAGCTGCTGATCAATGGCTGCAATACCAATTAACTAGCATACAAATTATCCTGGGGCGTTTCAGCGCCACTACCAACACCGAACCAACGCTAGAAACAAAAACAACAACTGAAGAAGCAACAAGAGGCTGCTGGAATAAAAACAATTGTAGCAACGATGGCAAAAACTAAAACAACACCAACAGTAAAAGCACTATGGCAACTCTTGCGTGGTGCAGGTTGTTCATAGTTGCCACCGCAGCCGCCACCGCCGCCGCCATATGAATAATTACAATTACTGCTCCAGCTGCTACTGCGCCTGCTACAACTATTTTGTATGTTCCCTGCCGCCTTGCAATTATTTTACGTCGTAACGTAAACGCATTCTGGACGTTGACAAAGTTTAGTTTTGGTTTGTAACGAATTGCAACAAATGCGAAAAGCAGTAGCAAACGAAGCAATTGGCTACTGTATTGCAAGAAGGCTGGGCGAGAATATGATCAAATCGGTTAGCAAGTAGTTGGCTAGAGTTGTTGTTGTTTGTGCTGGCCTGATCGCGGTGGTCGTTGGTGGTTATGGTGTTTGTTGTTAGCTCGATCGCCCCGCATAGTTTGCAGCCAATGAATTTAATGATAATGAAAAGCCATAAATATCAAAAACCGATTAAAGCTAATCAAGCTTAATTGCAAAAATTTTGCGCAAAGGCAATATTACACAAGTGAGCGCATACATACATATGTATATACCTACCACACTTGCATACAAATTAGGCAACAACCAAAAAAAGTGCAAAAATGCAAGTAAAACTACATCCGCTCTAGACTGTTTTAGATGTTAATGCGGGCATGCGCATAACTCGTTAAAATATATCTCAATTTCCGTCTATGAAATTATGAACAGCACTGTCGTAGTTATGCGTGGCAGCGTACAGTGGTGCTGCTGAAGTTCGCCTATAAAAAGTATTATAATTTTTTATTTTAATTAAATTTTTTTTTTTTTTTTTAATTTTTTATTTATTTTTTTAAATTTTTTTTAAATTTTTTTTAAATTTTTTTATATCATTTTATTTTATTTTATTTTATTTGGTTTAACTTAATTTAATTTTATTTTATTTTTTTATTTTATTTTATTTTATTTTATTTTATTTTATTTTATTTTATTTTATTTTATTTTATTTTATTTTATTTTATTTTATTTTATTTTATTTTATTTTATTTTATTTTATTTTATTTTATTTTACTTAATTTATTTTATTTTATTTTATTTTATTTTATTTTATTTTATTTTATTTTATTTTATTTTATTTTATTTTATTTTATTTTATTTTATTTTATTTTATTTTATTTTATTTTATTTTATTTTATTTTATTTTATTTTATTTTATTTTATTTTATTTTATTTTATTTTATTTTTTATTTTATTTTATTTTATTTTATTTTATTTTATTTTAGTTTATTTTATTTTTTTATTTTATTTTATTTTATTTTTTATTTTATTTTATTTTATTTTATTTTATTTTATTTTATTATATTTTATTTCCTTTTATTTTATTTTATTTTATTTTATTTTATTTTATTTTATTTTATTTTATTTTATTTTATTTTATTTTATTTTATTTTATTTTATTTTATTTTATTTTATTTTATTTTATTTTATTTTATTTTATTTTATTTTATTTTATTTTATTTTATTTTATTTTATTTTATTTTATTTTATTTTATTTTATTTTATTTTATTTTATTTTATTTTATTGTATTTTTATTTTATTCCATTTTATTTATTTTTTTATTCTATTTCATTTTACCTTATTTTGTTTGATTGATTCTATTTTCAGTTATATACCCACAAAACTGCTACACTGTGTTACGCCAAAGTTGGTTCATTGTAGCCGGAAAAAATCCTTGCCACCTGAATCAATCGGCAATGCTATTATTACTATTTTATTTTTGTTGTTGCTATCATTATATTAGCGCTGCCATTGTTTGTGAGCTGCACTAACTACATATTATTATTGTTGTTGTATTATGTAGTTAACTCACGCCGCTATTTTATTATCTACAAAACGGCCGCAGGGCTGAAAGTAAATTTTTCGCCTTCACAATGGCGCATGATTGCTTCCTCATGATGTTTGAAGCTTGTTGCTAAGGTATTATGGCTGTTTTTTTTTTTTAATTTTGTTTTTGTTAGTGGGCTTTTCTACTTCTGCTACTATCACAGGCAAAATGTTGCAAATTTGTTGCATATGTTAGAGTTTTTGTATTTTCTGCATCTTTTTCATTTTTACTTTCTAGTGTAATTCTGTTTTTTCTAGGGCTCATAAATTTGTATTTTTTTTTATTAATTTTAAATAATTTAATAGGTTCAAAAAAAAAAAAAAGAACTTTAACAACAACACCTTCAGTCTTTAATAAAAAAAGTATAATTTGATATTGCAAAATCGCCACAAAAACTTTAATTTATTTATGTGCAATGAGGTAGCAACAACAAAAACCCCAACACTCAATTATAATTTTTTTTTTCAATTTCACATGCGCACCTGTGCTTTCTGTGCCACCACTGGCAACTTGCGCTTTAAATTTAACTTCCAATTTAATCTACCCAACGCTCAGTCTTTGGGGAGTGCCAAGTGTAGGTGTAGTGGTTAGTATGCAATTTTTTAATATCTAATTTTCCTTTTTTGCCAATTTCTTATGGCGTGGAATTCCCAATTGAATTGAATCTTGTGATTAGTTTATGTAGAGTTTTTTCCTGGCTGTGTGGTTAGTTTTTGTACAGTTGAGCTCAGAAAATTGGCGCCAAAATCAAAATAGTATTGTTTACAAATCATTATAAACTTCGTAAGTTGCAATAATAGATCTCCATAAATTAATAAAAAAATCTTTGACTTTTACAGTAATTTTTTTGTCATTCTGAAAAATAATATCAGTATATGTACTTAACAACAAAAATGATTTCGCCCAGTCTAATGTATTTGCTCCTTTCCACATACAAACCTAACTGTACGAAAATTCAAAAACACTTTATATTTTTCACAAATTAGCACCTGAAACATGCAATGGCGTTTTATGTGTGCCAGCGACTGAAAAAAAATTAATTTATGGCAAAATTCAAACCAAAAACATAGAGCGACACTAATAAAATCAGAAAAAAAAAAACAATATTGAATTATTTAGCTACAACAATGAAAAATGTTAATTGTAGCAAATTTTAATTTTTTTGTTTTTGTTTCGCCATTTTTTTCCTTAGCCACGAGCGAGCAGTAAAATTTAAAAGACTTGGTCTTTTTTCCTTGGGTTAGTTGTGTTGGTAGTTGTATGCACATTAGGCTGTCCACAATTTTTTTATAATCATCAAAATCTCCACATATAATAAAATTGTCACAAGTCGATGTCTATGTATTACAGCTATTCAAAAATAAATTGATTGGCTCAGTTATTATTAAGCCAATATAATCAAAAAAAAAGTTATTAATATTTTTGTTTGCCTTTATGTCCATCTGTAAGTTTGTGGTCGTATCACTTGCAAACTGCTGAAGCGAATTAAATGAAACCAATATGTGGACCAGAGGTGGCCAAAAATGAGTTAGTACAATATGGGTATCATACAAAAGGTGCTAACGAGTGTTGTCATAAGCAATGTGAAAAATTTAAATATCTCAGTTGGTTTCGGGGATATCTCCCAAAATGTGAGACGGAAAAACAGCAGGGTAGCACGTTCGCGTAGGTCTACCTTTTGCCGAAATAACATCTTCCGGGTCTGGTACACGGTAAAAAAAAGTGAGCCTAAATTTTAAACCTGTCAATGTTTAAGCGATTTTTACACTTTTTTTTGGAATATTTTAAACCTAAAAGCCTACAAAGATTTTAAACTTTTTTTGGTTTTGATTCAAGATTTAAATGAAAAAGCAGTCTAAATTTTTTTTTTGGTTTTTTTGAAAGTCATTGGCTTTTGCCCAGAAAAACTTCAGGTGCGGCATAGCACAGCGGTAGAGCAGTCGGCTATGACTCCTGAGCGCTTCCGTTCGAATCCAGCCAAGTGCCACATTTTTTAAATTTTATTTTATTTTTAAAACCTTTCGGTTTAAAATTGAATTTTTTAGGTTTAAAATTAAAACCTTTTCGATCTTAAATTTTTGTTTTGTTTTCATTTATTTTTAAAAGCTTATTTAAGATTGAATTTTTCTCACAACATTTATGTATGCACAGTAGCACAGTGGTAGAGCAGACGGGCCTGATGCGTGTAGTCTTGCAAACTGACAAAAAAATAAATAAATTATTCACTTCGCAATGTCTGTTCCTGGAATAAAAAAATCCGAGGCAAAAAGTCCCGCGAAAATATTTAGAACTGGGCTGAATATGAAGTGACTTCCTTTCCCGGAAACCAGTTGTTAGTCTGGGTATAAGAGGCGTAATGTTTTATTCTATTTTTGTTACCCGTTGAATATGTTTGATGGTGGCCTAATGTTCATATATTTGCTTTGAAGCACACAAAAAATCAAAGTCGTTATTGATTCTAATTTAATAAGCTTGTGTATGGCATGTAAAGATATACATACATATGTATCTATGTATGTATGCACATGTGTTTGTTTCTATAATACAGCATATGTATGTGTAGAATGCAACGACTTCATTCGCATTTCGGAGTAACTAAACAATTGATACAGTGAAGTAGTCAGCATTTTAGAAAAGGGGAGGAGGAACTAAACTAATTTTCTGCCTAACTTACTTACCTTATACCTGACGCATGGGACTTCTCCCTCTTTAAACTCTCTAGACCTTTCAACTATCATATTCTTATTCATATACATATCTCGCTATCTTTTCCATTGTTACCATATCACATTTTTTTTAATAATTTTTCTTTGCCTTTCTCTGTCCTTTTTAACCTTCTTATTTATTTTCTCTGGCAAAAATGTGAATATATTGAGTCGCTTGCTCCCAGCTAGCTACGCCACTGGATTTCGAGTAGCGACTTCGTATTTGAGTAGCGCCATATTTGTGAGCACTTGCTATCTCTGTTGCGCCGCGCAATTGGTTGGCTAATATGTAATTGTTGGCTTTATAGCTTAATACATATATGTACAGGCATCCATACTGATTCAAGAAGCAAAAACAAAGTCATGCACAAAGTTTAGCACAAATGTAGGTATGTATGTATGTCGTGTCGGCCATTTGAATTAATAGCGCATGCGCGCACATTTCGTTTACCATATCAAAAAAAAAAAAAAAAAACGATAAAGCGAGCGAGAAGAAATAAATGAATTAATTAAAAAATTTAAATTAAATGTTTTGGCAAAAAAAGAGACAAATTAAAATTTATTAGCGCGTTTTAATTTTTTAAAGCTAAGAAAAAAATTACTGTTAAAAATAAATTTTTTTGTTATTGAAACTCCATAAAAAATTAATTTTAAAAAATTAAAAAAAAAGAATATTTTCAATTTTTATTATTTACTGCCTCATATTACTCGCAGTAATTTAAATCATTTCAATATCAAACTCGTGCAAAAAAAAAAATTAATAAATGCAGTACCTAAGCCTATATCACGAAGTGTCTAGCTTTACACGTGGGGGCATATAATTGATCACACCTTCACGCGTTTGAATTTTAATTATGAAAAAATTAATTTGATTTATAATTTATTTAATTTTTCTATATCTGTTTTGCTGATTTAGTTGTCCACACTTTTCATTTATTGATTACAATATACCGCATATAATACAGATACATATTCTGCTACATATATTCGTGCTCATTGGGCTTTCATCAGAAATAAGTTTTTTCCCTTTATGCCTATTAACTAACATTTCCATAAAATGTATACACAATTATTTCATTGCATTTCAACGAATCATATTTGAAATGTTATTGTTGCTATGGAACAATTTATTCCGAAAACAATAATATAGAAATAGTGATCAAGTGATTGTATGAAAAAAATCACACAGAAAATTTTTTAACATTTAAATTTAAATAAAAATACTACGTAAAAACATATTTTTAAGCACCTGGCAACCCTTTAACAAAAAAAGTTTACCTTCATGCTCAGGCTGAGCCATTTCATTTGACATCGCTTTAAAAATTAAACAAATTATTAAAGCAAAAACATAAACAAATTATTAAATAAAAAAAACAGATGGCAACCCTTAAAAAAATCTTTGACTTTCAGAAACTTCATTTGATACCTCATTTTTTAGAAATAATTTAATGGTGTTAATCTGATTCTTTGAACATGAAAGTAAATTTCTTTCGAGGGTTGCCACCTATTTCAATTCCTTTTTTTCTGTATAATGATTGTTTGATTTTGAAATGAGGGTTGTCACATCAAAGTCCTTGACTTAAATATCAGTAATTTATAATGAGTTTTATGAAAAAGGTTGCCACGGTTTCAAAAAATTTAGTATTGGTTTTTAAATTTTTTTAAAAGTTGCCAGATGCTTAAAATTTTTTTTCTATGTCGTTTGTTGTTTTTTGTTTGTTTTAAGGTGCCATATGGAAGACCTGGCAGTAAAAATAAGTAATTTATTATCATATGTATTTATTAGGGTGGTCCTTAATATCATATGTAGTACTTTTTCTAGTCTCACCCCCTAGACCGGTTTCACTACGGTCAACTATGACGCAAAAAAATTTGTATCCCGATTGGAGATGGTTTAGGTTCAATATTCAGATTGCTCTATGGAGACTCAATACTCGACATCGATAGCCCTATGGTCGGAGATGGAATCTGGCTCCGGCTTGAAACGGCTAAGGCGTGTCCCAGGGGGGGGTTAAAGTTCAGACGATTTCGAGTATTAGATAAGAAAAATATCACTTGTATTTTTTGAGTCTCCATAGAGCAATCTGAACATAGAGCAATCCGAACTTTGACCTCCCGGCGACATGCCTAAACTATCTTCAATTGGCATAAATATTTGTGTGTGATATCTTTGGCTATATTACTATCGACATAGGGGTTGAGCCTTCGAAAATCAGATGATAAAATTGTCTCCATACAAATAAGGACCACCCTAGTATTTATAAACACGGTTGCCACCTATTCAACAAATGTTTAATTTTTTTAAAACACTTTTGGTGCATTCTTTTACCAAATGATTACGGCTTTAAAAAAACTTTTTTTTTTTTATTTTTGTCTGTTTGTCTGCATTTTTGTTCACTTATCACTTAAACCCTGATGTATAAAATTGCATGAAGTTTTCACCGATGTATTGCTAGATGTCTAACTAAAACTTTACAATTATTTTAACCACAATAAATTTTGAATTTGCACCAAAGGTAGCTAACATTTGTAATACTACTTATTCGGTTCTGTTTAAATTTAGGCGCGTGGCGAAACCTTATACAACCGCGACCATCTAGTTATATCACACTAGTCTAGACACTAAATTATTACGCTCATTATAAAACCTACAGAGTCTTCCGTATCGAGCAAAGATTGAGCAGGAATTTAGAAATTTGCATTTCAAAGAAAATAATGATATATTTAGTTTTTATTTAAATTAAGTGTATTAAAGCACAATCAAGAAATTCGCTATCGAACTATAATAAATAGCTTGAAAAAATAAGCAAGAAAACAAAAAAGTTGAGCGAGCGAATGAATCACCTTCAAAACAATTTCCGTTGTCTTGCTGTGGTTGGCCAATCCCTAAAAAGCGTCCAGCATCTGAGAAACGGTAACTTAGTGAATGCTTTCATTTAGTAATTATAATAATGCATGCTTGTATGTATATATGTATATATATATATATATATTTTTATACATGTTGTTGTTGTTGTAACATTGCACATGCATTGTACCCCGGCGTCATTCGTGCGGAGACCTTCGACTTAGCGACAGGTGAAAAATATTAATTAACAATTAACTGTTACTTCAGTTACATGTAATCAGATACACTTGTACATACATATGTAGGTATTTATAAGATACTAGCATGTTAAAAAATATAAACAATTTAAAAAATTAGCGCTTTTGCTATGATACAGCTCGGATCTTGTGTTATTTATGTATATGTAGGCGTTGCATGCAGCAATCACGCAAATATACTCCTTGCCTTTTAGTTTACAATTTGCATAAGTTATAATTTAAGCTTAATATATTTCTTTTTATCTTTTTTAATTTTCATCTTAATCGAGTGTCATAATTATGAGTTGTTAAATGAATTTTTTTATGTCTAGGGATTTAGATATATATTTGATATTTTATAGTGTATATGTATGTACGAGTAAGAAATAGAGGGGAGAACATGCATCGATACAGATGATAAAAAAGGCCGCTTTTATATAATGTAACGAAAACTTGCATTCAATCCTATCTTTAGTTGTGAGTTGATCCTGTCGAAATTTTTTTGCTAATAAAAATTGTGTACCTTTCTTAAATAATCGAGATCGATATAAAGTTCCATATAAGAACGTTCTAAGGTCTGTCCGTCCGTGTTCCCGATGACTTGAGTAAAAATTGAGATATTTGTATGAAATTTTGTATACTTTCTGCCCAAGGAAATCGGATGATAACCACGCCCTCTTTTTCAATATCGAAAATTTCGAAAATCGTATAAATTGACATATCTCGCTAACTGAAATGGCTAAAATGATATAATTTTATGGGTGAATCCCCTAGTTATTATATTATGATTTCTTAATAGTTTTTTTTTGGTAGGCGTGGCACTGCCCACTTTTAAAAGAGGCATTTTTGAAAATTCGACTGGTCGCATTTTTTAAACTGATCACGTTAGAACGATGAAATTTGACCCAAAGCATACTAAGTAGTATCGTTGGGAGTATACCTAATGAAATTGGATTAAATCGTCATCCAAAGCACGCCCACTTTCGATATCGAAAATTTCGAAAATCACTTTAATTGACATAATTCGGTAACGTAAATGGCTAAAATGATACAGTTTGGTAGGACGAGCCCCATAGTCATTCTATTATGATTTTTTGATAAATGGGCGAAATCGGATGATTACCACGCCCCCTTTTTCGATATCGAAAATTTTGAAAATCACATAAACTGACATATTTCGGTAGCTGAAATAGCTAAACTTATATAATTTTTTGATTTTTTGTCAAATTTTTTTGGTGGGCGTGGCACTACTTTTAAGGGAAGCGTATTTGAAAATTCGACTGGTCTTAACTTTTTAACTGATTACGGTAGAATTATGAAATTTGACGCAAGGTATACCAGCATTATAAGGAGTATACCTGATGAAATTGGACGAAATCGTTTGCCGACCACACCCACTTTCGATATGGTATTTTTGTCCTATTCTGAAAACTACCGCTGGATATATAATGTTCGGTTGGCCCGAACTTGGACTTCCCTACTTGTTCAATACCACTTTTTTGGTGAGGGAAAATTTTATCCCTTTTATGCTAGAGTTACACAGTCTTTTTTCTAATTTTTTCTAATATCTGAAGTGACTCTTTTGGCCCTTTATGGTCCCCAACAACAAAATTGAATAAAAAAATTTAAAAAAAAAAATTGTGAAAATCTTGGCTTTATTCAAAAAAGTAACACTTCGTGTGTTTGTTACAATGGATAACTTCTTCTAGCTCAATCAAACCCGATCTTGGCACATGTTTTTCTAAATATATAGATGCGCTTAACCAACAGTACTTACATTAATTGCTTCTTAGTAAGTCAGCGAATTTTCTACCCGAATTCAGGATTCCCTACAGGGATGCGCATTTCATTCGATCATTTGCTAAAAATTTCACAACACTGCTGTGACGACAACACACTCACGACCCAACACAGTAGCTACTCCACAACACAGCGCTATTGACGATTAAAATAGTTGAGCACTAATTGCAGCGGACGTTTTGTTGGTGATTAAAAATGCAACAACACAAAAAACAAAAAACAAACGAACACAAACAAATAATAATTACAATAATAATAAACGAAAATAAATTGAGCTTATTAAGAAGCTTTGACGAAGAAAACTATTTCAATGCAATAAAAAAAGTAATAATTTAATAATAAAGTGAGATATAGATGAAAAAAATTTAATTGTTAACTATTGAATGTAAAGAAAAAAATATAAAAAATGCATGACGTAAATGTTACAGAATGTGCCCGGATCGCGTTCACATGGCATTAAAAAAAAAAATAAAAAATCGAATGCAAAATTATGTAGATGCATGTAATTATAGGTGAGCAGCACTTGTTCGTTTGCATCTACATACATAAATATATATTCATTGCTTTGCGCTCTTTTTTTGTCACTGGCTTGTTGATATGGCGCTTGGAGCGTGTGAAGCGGTCGTTGAGGTCGCGACAACAGCATAACCAATCGAAGCGCAGGAAGTGGGTAACAGTTTTATTGGAAATTTTTGTAGTGCAATTGCTTTTTACCGTCGGTTTTGTTTTTGCGTATTTCAGTGATTCAAGTTAAATCCGCTGTGGTGTTGCCAGATGTGCAGAAAATATTAATGCAACGTTTTTCAGTTTTAAAAGTAGCTCTTTGAAAATTAACAATATCTGACAGTATTTCGAGTTTTTTTCTAATATCTACTTCTCTATATTGACCCTCGACTTTCGTTAAATCTGAAAAGCTTAAGAAGTTTCACTTCTAATGAAAACTTGATTTTTATTACACTGTTCCACTAAACATTAATACCAACATATTTCGATCACACCTGCCTTCTCTTAATTCAATAAAATTGTATATTTGTGAACGAGCTACAGCTTCATCAGTTCAACGTTCAAATTTAGGTTTACTAATAATCTCTTTTCAATGTTATGTAGCATAAATTGCCACTTATTTGGCACCATATTTAAATAAATGCATTTATTACTCTATCAATTGGCGCTCTATTTACGCTGTGTATGTAATTAATGCGTTTTAAATGGATAACTTTATTACGCTAAACAATAATCATATCGTTAGTGTTATTTTTTTTTTTTTTTTTTTTTTTTTTTTGTTAACTCTAGGCAAAGTGTTTCTGTTGATTGGATTTTGAAGCTGAAAAGTTCTTTTTTATTAATAAAATACACCAAAGCGAGTAAGCAAATTGATTTAGCTGCATAAAGTAACAAGCGAATTACAGTCACTGGTAGATAAAATGGGACGGTGAATTTGAGTTTATATTAGCAAAAATTTCAAATTTATCCAAAAATTATAAATTTCTAAAATAATTGTATCATATCGTCGCTCGCTTGCCACAACATCAATGCGCCAATTTTCCAGATTTGAGTTAATAGGCTCACTTAGTTAACCGCTGGTTTCTCTACGAGTCACGAAAATCCTGGGTTTCGAAAGTGCAAGGAACCCCCGGAAATTTGCAATGCCATTTTCAAGAATGTGTAGTTCAATATCTGAAAATTAAGCCAGAAAAACGAATGTGCTACATATTCATGGCTCTGGAGCAACAAAAATGTTTAAGAACTGAATTTTTTTTTAAATTTTCGCTTTGCCAGAAACATGAATGTGTAGGAAAATTGTTACGTATACGCCATGGTGTCTCTTGCTTCTGGCAAAACAAAAGTTTAATAAAATTTAAAAATTCAGTTTTTAAACATTTTTGTTGCTCCAGAAACATGAATGTTCTACACATTTATGTTTCTGACACAACGAAAATTTTAAAAAAATTTCTTTGGAAATTTTTAAAAGAAGGAATATAAGGAAGTAAAAACTATATCAGTGGAAAGAGTATAATAAGAATATAACCTTCCAAAAATTTATGTCAAAAACTAAAATTTAAAATTTTGCGATAGGAATAAACTTTCAAATGCGAATTCGCAAAATTTTAATTGTGGCACATTCATGTTTCTGGCAAGCGAGCGACGATATTTTCAGAAAAATTTCTATTTAAAAGAAAATTAAAAAAATATCGACCCTTTTTGCGAAATTATCGTAATCGTCATTATATTCAAAATTTACTTTTTAATGCAAAATTTGTTTAAAATATCTTTGCTGAAATCCTTATAGTTGTTTGCCTTCTAATTTATAGTATAGAACAATTATACAGCATTTAAAAACCAAAAATTTGTACTTCCTCCCTTACGATAATATGGCAAAAAGGGTTCGATATATATCAACAAAAGCTTTTGCATATAATTTTTCATTCAAAATTTAAAAAAAAAACAACGACTTCAATCGCTCGCTCGTAAAGTTCTTTGAAAAAATGAAATTATGATAAAATTAGTATGTTCCATTTTGGCTGGTACTGTACTTAGTTCGAGCAACATACAAACTAGTACATATGTACAATTATTTACATAGGTTTATAAGTGTTTGTAGTGCGTTTTTGCATAAGATAAGCAACTAATAGTTGGATTAGCTCATTCGTCATGTCAACAAATAGCGGCAGAATGAGGTCATTATCTAATCTCTGTATACCGATTGAATGCAATGTGGCAAGAGAAGGCTGTTTTTTGTTGCATATTTGGCGGGTGGCTGTGTGTTAATACAACAAAAAGGTATCTTGAGGGTGATTCTATGTTAAATGATCACAACTACTTATAGGGTCTATACACAGTGCGTCGACTCGCGAGTCATTTGTGTACGTGTTGACTCGCCGTCATTCTACAAAATATCAAACTCATTTTGACTTTCTTGAGTCATGCTAGAGTCATGTCGGTGTAACTACTACATACACATTTTCACTAATACACCTAAACTGACTCTTGATTCAGACGCATCGTGTATAGGCCCTATTAGATATGTATGAATTTCCAGTGGAAATTTTTTAACTCATTTCGACTTTGGTTGTTATAAAACAAACATTTTTTAGGGAAATTAACCAATATTGAGTTAGGTTGTTATTACAAATTTGTTTAACATAAAAGCACCAATTTTTTTTTGGTAAAAGCGCTGATAATATTTTTTAGTAGTTTAGAGTATTTTTTCAACTAAAGAAATAGTGAAGTTAATTTTTTCACTGAACTAGTTCGTTAGTTCCTTGAGTAAATTGAACTAAATTTTTCTGTAGCAACTTTTTAGCGCATTATCATATGTATATAGAAACCGCGGTAAAAGCAGATAGTTATATTTTTTTAAACTTTATTTAACTTTGGTTGTTATTACAAAAAAATGAAATTCTTTTCATATGTTGTTTCTCTGAAGCAGTGGCAGGTCGCAAACTATAATTCAATAAGGTCAGCGAACTAAGATTCTAAAGAACTAGTTCAATGCTCTCAACGAACTAGAAGTGAGTTAATCATTTTATGTAACTAAACAAATCCAACTCTTTTTGAGATGGAATGCCTCATGTGGCATAAAAAAATGCACCACTTCTGCTGACTTGTAGATAAAAATGCAATTTGCAAGTGTAACGAAAAGTGCTAATAGAATTCAAATAAAATAAAATAAAAATATTGATACTTTTAAAGCTAAGCAGAGCTAGCGTCAGTGCGACTAAGCCAACTAGAAACTAAGTTTGCACACAGAGCCAAAAATGCCTAATAAAATTAATAAGATTGTCTTCATGATTCGTTTTTGGGAAAAGGGGTAGTCGCAACGGTGGAAACGAAGAAAAAACGATAAGGAAATCTTTTTGGTTCTAAGAAGAAATTCTTATTAAAAAAACTATACATTTAGTACAAAGGTGTAGTTAGACGCTGGAAATTATTAGTATACGATGGCCGGATGGTTAGCAGCTGGGTTTAGCAATCGAAAAATTGTAAGTTCGATTCTCTCTCTTTTTTTCCTAATTAGAAATGTTAAAAAGAAATCTTCTTAAATATATTTATAAGATTTTCCTTTGAAACATTAACAACTCTACACATATCGGTAATTAGAAGCTGGCAATCAAAAGTGAGCGATGGCCTGATGGTTAACAGCTGGGTTTATCATTCCGAAAATTGTAAGTTCGATTCTCGGTGAGGGCGATATCATTTTATTTTTCATTTAAAATATTAAAAAGAAAATCTTCTTAATAAAATTAAAAAGACGGTCTCTACAATAATAAGAAGCTCATCTTCTTGAAGAAAATCTATAGAGATATCTTATGACTTTTGTTCTATTTTATTAGGCATTGTTGGCTCTGTGCAATCGGTTTTTAGTTGCACGCAGCACGCAATAAATTTAAACTCCATAGTGGACTTATTTATAGTGCAGCTGTGTTCTAGAAAAACGCGCATTGAAATCTTTTTTTATTGATTTTTTATTTTAAATTTATATGCTAAAGTGTTTGATTATGTTTTGTGGCTTCATTAAGCCTTTTTTTGTTATAATTTTTTTTTTTTAATTTTAAAATTTTTTTTTTTTTTGTAAATGATCACTTCTTGCATCTACTTTGCATATTCATAAACATCTCTACACACACGCACACATACATATGTGCTCTACGATCTGAGCGCACTTTATCAATATGCAAAACCGAAAAATCTGAAATAAAATCAGAATACATAAATTTTCATATCGAATGACCGAACAGCATGCGTGCTTTATCTTATACGCCATTGCCAAGTTTAATTTATATTTTTTTGTTGTTGTTGCCTATGTTTCATGCATATGCTTTTGATCTATGCTTATGTTGGCTTCATATGTATGTAAATTTGTGTTTGGTTTGCTCGTAAATATGCATTAGAAAATTCCATTTCACCTGCCACAAAACGTTTGGCCCGTTCAATGCAAATGCAATTCAATGCGCTTACAGATTGAATCTTACAAAAGCATAGCGACAAGGTGATTTTTGCTTTTTTCGAAACTTTGTTGTTAGATGCCGAGTTTTTTAGATGCTTTCGTGCTGATAAGCTGAAAATATATATTTTATAAGCTCGGAAAGAGGTGGAAAGTAAGCAAATTGAAGCTGCTTTTTTTGCTCTTTGGTTCTTTCTTTGTATTCTGCACGTGGCACGCTTTGTGAATGATAGCCTGCGTTTTAAGAAACATGCTTTATGTAAAGATCTTAAATAAATTGAAGATATCTATGGTAGATATCAAAGTGAGCCGGAAAATAAATCTCTTTTCTGGATTTAGTATTTTCTCATATTTTCCAATGCGAATTTTTTTGACGGCTGCAGAAAAAGGTGTCAGATCGCTAAAAAGGCAATCGAATTGAAAATAATCAAATTAAAATGAAAATAGTCGAGAGATTTGTCTATCAAGATCGATTAATAGGTTTTGTCAAACCACATGCAGCCTTATTCTGATTGCAAAAATGGCAGTCGATTGAAATAATAACTTTTTTTGCAATGCGAACAAAAATATCCGCTAGGTGGCTCACGTATCGAGTTTGAGAAAATGGCTGATGAAGCAATGGAAATTATGCAAAGGAAATAGAAATTGTAGCCGATTTTCAGGCGCAGGCGATTTTCACCACGATGTTTAGCCAGAATCTAGCTAACATTGCACAAATAGAAATAGTTAGGCCGAGCAGAATTCATGTGTGTGGCCACTTATGGCGGTTTACAGGGTTGCCACCTATCGCAATTTTTTTAAATATAGAGCTATGTATGCCAATATGGGTATCAAATGAAAGATATTTTCGGCCGTATTCCATATGTGAAAATTTCACGCAGAGTGCCACTTAGGGTTGCCACCTAACCGCAATTTTTTTTCTCGGGAACTTCTTGACCGATTTGTATAAAATAGACATAGACAGTTTGATTCATTCTAAGATTATATATATGGGTGTTGTCACTTAGGACGGTTTACAGAGTTGCCACCTATCCCAATTTACACCTTATTCATATTTCGTTATTTCTGAATTATTATTTCTGAATTATTTCTGTCTTTTCCAGCTATACTATTTGAGAACATATGAGCATCAAAAAATTCTGACATTCAAGCTTTTCCTGACTGCATACTTTTAGGCACAGTCACTTCTCCAGCTGGCATGGCTGTATTCTCCGTAGTTTCTTTGCCACTACCAACTTCGTAGAGAATACTCTTTGATAAGCTCTCTCTATAACAAAACCTTTGGGATACACTTTTTTTTGTTTGTATTGATCCTTTCTGGTGTTTAGGAGTCTCTAAACTATTCTTTACAGTACTTAGGTAACCTTTTTATTTTATTAGTCTAATCCTATTCTAATTTATTAACCTTTTTTCAAATCACAAGAATATCTATTAAATACTACGATAGATTTTCCCACCTGTCTCTTCTTCTGTTTAAATCCTTCTGCAATAAAAAAAAAAAAAAAAAACAATAAAAAAAATAAGAATTCCGCTCACAATACGAGCCCGTAATATCACAACACAAAGCATGGAAAATTATGTGACAGGCGTATGACCACCTGCTGATCTCAAATCTATGCACTTGCTGCTCTAACTTTGTGTATTTGTATGTATGTTGCGGCGAGCGTACACATGTGCGTTATGTTGAAACAACAAATGAGTGACCTCAGCTAACACCCCGAGCCAACATAGACACTTTCGTCTCGGTCAAACCTCCATACGCGCGATGCGATAAAGGTAAGCAGCAAAGCAAACAATGTATGCCCCAAGCACAGCGGTGGCCAATTGATTAAAACGATTTGGGCGATCTTTGCAACATTCATCGTCGTTCAAACGTTTTTACAGCGCACTGATCAAGCATACAAACGACAGGTTGTTAGTTGGAGCTGAGATTGAAGAAAAAAGACTACCAAATGAAAGATTATGGAAAAAGAAAAGAAAAGAAGTGGATACTATATACCCAGATGTGGTTTTTAATGTTACAAGTCAAACTTTTAAAAACTGTCTGTAGGTTCGAAAAGCACAGCTGGTTATAATAAGAAAAAAAGACCTAGAAGTGAGAAGCTAAAGTGCGCGACCAGGCCTTTTGTGTATGTGCGTTCAACTCATAAAGTATATGTCTGTAAGAATGTTGCAAGAACATTACCAACTAGCCATCTCACCACCATGTTGCAAGTGAAAGGTTTACAGAGAAATTTCACACAAGCGCTTGCGTTTATTAAGTTTTACTTAAAGCGAAAAATGAAAATCCCTGCTCATGCGCGCCTGCGCAAATAAACATACAAATTTCTATGTAAGCAGGCGTTTCCTTCGCCAAACTGTCTGTCTGTCCGCATTCATTGATTTTTTTCATAAATTTTTTTCTTTCTTATTTGGCAATTACATCTCTCCTTGAATCTACTTTGAGCCAAAGTTTATGGTTGCCTTAGCCAAAAATGGTCGCACAGCATTTGTGGCACTTACATACTTACTTCATATATAGCTACGCATGCGTTCGTGTAACTGTGTAAATATGCCAGTGGCAACGCATGCCACAATCTCACAAATTAATTTCAAATAATCGACGAAACATGAGCGCATGAGTACATGCTTATGCCACTGTGATTCTTCCTCCGCCTTCATCTCCGCTTTGCGCTGCCACTCCTCATGCGCGCGCGCGCACGCTTAGAGCCTTAAAAACATCAATACCGTTCACAGCCCACTTTAGCAGTAGCTTTTGTCGAGCATGCAACTGTCTGCTTAATGTCTCCAGCTGCCACTGCCTCTATTACTGTTAGTGGTGTTGTTGCTGTTGTTATTACTGTTGTTTGTTGCATGTTATTTGGCTGCAGTTGCTTCTGTAACTGTTGGCTTTTGTTTAGTACATTGACTTGCCACTTGCGTTCCGATGAACGTTAAACGGCAGTTGTAGCGGTGCCAGTGCCACCAAATTGGTCAATAAACCCCCGAACGCAATGCTTTCCAATGCCAAATGTAGTTAACAGCAACAGCAACAAACAAATAATCATCGTCCAAACGGTCAACAGCAATCAATAGGCGGACATATGTTCAATAAGAAAGATATTTTGCTGTGCATGACGGTGATTTGTTACAGTGCGGTGGAAATAAATTGCAACATAAGCCAAGAAATAAATTTGACTTGGACATTTAAAATGTTTCGCATATTTACGTATGACAGAGTATAAGAAGAATAAGAAATATGCAATATAATTTCCAACAGCCTATTGCTTCTGAGTCACAGGTCATAATTCAACAAAACATAGTGCTAGCTTAATAAAAGCTTTAAATTTATGGAAGCTTTAAGAAAACTTCAAATATGTGAAAGCTTCATTTCTTTCTGTCTTATCTTTGTTTAATAAATTTGAGATTTTCATCTAAGCATCATTTAAGCTCTTAGTAGATACACGTTTAATTTAAGATTTTAATAGATGAAATCTCATTTTAAATTTCAACAGATGAAACCTTCATTTAAGCTTTTAATAGATGAAAGCTTCTTTTTAAACCTTTGATACATGATAGCTTCATTTAAGCTTTCTAAAAATGAAAGCTGCATTTAAGCTTTTAATAGATGAAAGCTTCATTTGAAATTTCAGTAGATAAACGCTTCGTGTAAGCTTCTAATAGAAGAAAGCTTCCTTTAAGTTTTTAATAGACAAATGCTTCTTTTAAACCTATGAAACATGATAGCTTCATTTAAGCTTTATAAAGATGAACGCTTGATTAAAACTTTTTATAAATGAAAGCTTCATTAAAACTTTTTATAAATGAAAGCTTCGATAAAGCTTCAAATAAAGTGAAATCTCGTTTTATTAGTATTAATCAATTTAATCAATTTGCATAGCTGTGAAATTTTTCTTCTCTTTGTGATGGTAATTTAAGAAAAAAAATTCGAAATAAGTTTTCGGTTGAACTTATCTGAATTTGACACACTTCCCTTTTTGGCGTTATACTGTACCATTTAGCTCAACTGCTTGTACAACAACAACAACTCTACGGCTCTGTGCATTCTGCAAATACCTTTCATTTTTGCAAATGATGATGATGAAAAACAAACAGAAGATGCTAACGCTTGTCCATTGTCGTATTTATGACTGTTGTCAAGGCGTTTGCTTGCTTCTTTATGGTTTTGTTGCTGATGTGATCTTTCTTTCGGTTCTTTTTGGTACTTGCCTTTTGTTTGTTGGGAATGATGTGTAAATAATTTTTTTTTTTCTGTAAACCAAGTGCATCACAATCATTCAGATCTTCATTGAACCCATAAAAAGCGCAACCAAGATATGGTAAAAGAGCTAAAGGTATCATAAACCTCAAATCCTTTCTAATCTACTTGTTTTCATCTCGTTGTTCCTGAAGAATGGATGGCTCTTTAACGCCTGCTTTAACAGCTGAAAGGCAGTGATGTTATGTTTTAATCTTTATTCTTTTCAAAGTCAAGTGCTAACTACATATTTGCATTTCTTCTATCCACTTTATGCAACTTATCTTTTCTGAACGTTTTAAATAAGCTTGTGGAAATAGATTTATTTGCTTTATTTTTGGATTGTTTTTCTTCATTTTATTTTTGTTTTAATTGTATTGTTTCACATCCTACTTTTTAATATTTTATTTTATTTTTTATTTTATTATTTTATTATTTTATTTTATTTTTTTATATAATTTTATTTTATTTAAATTTTTTTAGTTTATTTTTTATCTTTTTTATTTCCTTTTTCAAATTAATATATTTAATTTTATTTTTTTTATTATTTTTTTTTTTTTGTTTTATTTTATTTATTTTATTTAATTTTTTTTTTTTTATTTTTTTTTTATTTTATTTTATTTTATTTTTTTTATTTTATTTTATTTATTTTATTTTATTTTATTTTATTTATTTTATTTTATTTTATTTTATTGTATTTTATTTTATTTTATTTTATTTTATTTTTTTTAATTTTATTTTACTTATTTTATTTTATTTTATTTTATTTTTTTTTATTTTATTTATTTTTTTTTATTTTATTTTATTGTATTTTATTTTATTTTATTTTATTTTATTTTATTTTATTTTATTTTATTTTATTTTATTTTATTTTATTTTATCTTATTTTATTTTATTTTATTTTTTTTAATTTTTTTTTCATTTTTTTAAATTTTTTTATTTTTTATTTTTATTTTTTCACTTTTTTTTATTTTTTTTTTTTTTTTTGTTTTGTTTTTTTATTTTTTTTTTTTTCATTTTTGTTTTACTTTATTTCGTTTTGTTCTATTTTATTTTATTTATTTTATATTTTATTTTGGTTTATTTATTTTTGTATTTTATTTGACTTTATTTTATTTCAATTGTTTTTGGTTATATTTTATGTGGTTTTATTTTATGCTATTTTATTTTATTTTTTTGTTTTTTTTTTTTTTCTTCAGTTTTTTCTTCCTCACATCTTTTTATTTGAATTTTTTCTCTGTAAACTGACGGCAGTACCACTTTAAATGGTGCGCTGTTAGCTAATTAATTCCCATTAAATGCTGCTGCAACAACATCGAGCGCAACAAGAAAAACATAACAGCATGTAGCTCTGAAAAAATCCAGCATCAATAAAAATATTCACAGTTGTACATTATTATTGCACATTGCTGCGCTGTTAATGGCATGACAACAACATTATTTTCTACATTTGTTGTTGTTGTCTTTATTACTATTGTTGTCTTTAGTTTTTGCTGTTGCCTTGCTTGTCATCAAAAATGTTGGTTTACTTAAATAGTTTGTTCGCTGCTCTGCTTGCTTATTTCAACAATTTTTTTTTTTGTTATTTTTTTTCAGTTTATTTTAATTTTTGTTTTATTGAAATCTCTCTTGTTTCACCTTTTCCTTTCATACTTCGTACCTTGCTTTTAAAAACATTTATTTTATTTACCGTTTTTCACTTTTTTCTGCCATTTTCATTCTCCACTTTCCGTTCAGTTGCTGCAGCCACTGTTGTCATTTTTGTTGTAGTTTTTTGTAGCAGTAGCATACCACAAATATTTTCAAACACATTTCCATTGAATTGAATTGGTCAGACGACGACGCCAGTCCGTTTGTGGACATAAATATGTAGTTGCAGGTAGTTGGGTACAGTGTGTGCAAATAGTGTGTGTCTTCAATAGAATTTTAGCTGTAAAAAGCTGAGAAATATTTATGTAAAATCAAGTCCGCCGTTTCAAAAGTTAAAGCAACTAATGTATTTCCTATGAAATAAAATAGTATGACAATAAAATTCATTCAAACTCTCAAATGCTTACAAAAAAATGGATTCAAAATATTTTCCTGGTATAAAAGTGGTTCGTAACATTAAAAATGAAGTAAGAAATAGAGCAGTGTAAATTTCATTAAATTAAATGCAGCAGTTTTTGAGTGATGCTCGTACAAACATCTAGGCAAATAGACAAAAAACTAAAAAAATTATGTTGGTTTGACCACTATTGCTCCGATTCTGACTTCAGCGTGCATTTTTCTTTAATTTCTATATTTTCCAGTCACAGATCTGTTGTAATTTTATTATATGGAAAGATTTCTATATTTTTTTTTTATATATTTAATTTTTTTTTTCTTTTCAAAAAGTTATAAATTTTTTATTTTCTTTTGTATCTCTCTATATAGTTTTTGACTTCCAATTATTTATTTTATTTTATTTTTCTGCAATCACTACCTACGTAAATGGTTGCATGTAGTCCAACAATTTCAAACAATTTGTTAAAAATTCTAGCAGCAAATCAAGAAAGAAAAAAATTAAAATTTTTCGATTTTCAAGAAATCAGTGCTTCGTGCTACTCTATATGTATTTGATCTATTACATATTTACTGCATTGCTTGTCGTACATTTTGTTATTGGTTTTCACAAGCACCACAGCACTGTTTTGTTGCTTTATTTTTACATTTATAACTACCAACATTTTTATATTTGTTTTAATTGCCTTTGAATTATTAATACTGATTTGCTGTTTTTTTTTACTTTGTCTTTCTTTGCAGATAAATATTGCCGTTCAATGCCTGAGTACGGACTTCAGCAGTCAAAAGGGAGTTAAGGTATGTTGATAACTTATCATAAATAAATATTTACAACAGCTTTCAAGTGTCGTGTGAGAATGTTTGATTGATGGCCGTAAGGTTGAATATATTTTGTATTGCTGTTCAATACAAATGGAGAGTAACGTTTTATGATGAAGCAAACATGTTTTTATATATAGATATGATTCAGTAAAGTTTTGACATAGTCGGAATTACTCGCACCTTACTTCAGTTAAAAGCTACTTAATATCTCTTCCTAACTCAAAGCATTGTTATAAGCCAAATGGCAAACCTGTACCTAAAGATGTCGCCTTGTATCGTTTACTTTCCGCTAGGTGTCGCGTAGACATTGGCTTTTCTTCTGTATTGTATCGCTAGCTATCCTGCACAGTGAAAACTTTCACCAAGATATTCTAACGGAACTTCTCAGATACTCGCAGTTTCAACCAGGTGGGACCATTAAAAAGAAGTTCGTCTTAAAATTCATGGACTTTGTTTTTGTGTTGTATGTATGTTTTTAGTATGTATGTAAAAAAAAATTAAATATAATTTTTTTTACACAGAGAGAAATTTGAGCTAGTAATGGATAAGAATTGACAGTGATTTTGGTCATATCAACCAAAATATGGGTTGATTCAACCAAAATATGGGTTGATTTAATCAAAGTCAGGGTTAGTTCTTATCCATTACCAGCTCATTTTTTCTGTGTAATACAAGGTGAGAAAAATATAAATGCACACACATTAGCATTCCCTTGTGAAACAATTTAAATAAAGTAAGGTGCAAAGAAATATAATCATCAAGTATTTAAAAAGAAAAAAGTTCCCAAAACTACCTGACGCATTTTGTTTCCCTCACTTCAATTAATTTCAATTTCACACACCTATAGCGCTTAAATTACAACAAAAAAGAAGTAAAGAGGTACCCGCACTATTTTCATTTTTCAAATCGCAGTCTCACAAAAAAATTCTACCCTAACTCAATCTATTTCATCCCTTCCGCACTAATGACCCTCAACCGATTTGTTCGACGACAGTTAAGAGCACAAACATCATTAGGCTCATAGCGATCTTGCACATAATCTCGCACATGATTGTGTGTTTATCTGTGTTGGCATTCAATAGGTCGCAATCAATGACTTGTAAATCAATCAATTTTAAAATTGTAAAGGTGTGACTTTAAATGGTCTGCAGCGTTTTTAAATATCATGTTACAGAATAAAAAAAAAAAAACAATGAGAAAATAAAACAAAAAAGGGAAATTCGAAAAATACTACTTATTGGGAATAATGGAGTAAAAGAGTGGTGCATTTGTAGAGACAAAAAATTAAAGTAATGTAATATCAAAAAGAATATGTGAACCATTTTCCTCATTTTTTTTTTTTTGCTTTGAATTTGTTCTGAAAACACTTTTTGTATGCCAGTATGAGATATCCACAGAGTTGGAAGATTTTTTTTTTTTTTCGAATAACTTTTTCACTCGCCCAAAAGGCGCTATTGTACATACAATTTAACCAATACCTTTTTAATATGTCAGCTATTTTAATTAGAACACCTGAATTGTAATACTTAAATGCGTTTAACAACAACAATTTTTCGATTTTTTACACGAGACCAAATACTTTTAGACGCAGAATACTTAGCTACAATAATATTCTTTGCCTCATAACTACTATACATCGCATCTAACCAGGAGCGGATCTACGAGGTGGTTTTCAGGTCCTCGAAATAAAAAAAAAATGGCTTACGTCTGTATAGCTTATGGTGACATATACTCGTATGTATAAAGATTCCAATTTCGAGTATGCTGACGTCGAGTTTTTATTCTTATAAGCTTCCGCTTCCACTTCCACTTTCGGTTTCATTTCTAATTTTGTTTCGATTCTAGCTTATTCCTATTACAACTTTATTTCGGTTAAAATAGCGACTTCGGTTTTACTTTTGGTCATTTTCGTATTCGGTTCTTATTTCTCTTCCGATTTCGAAGTCGCCTGCGGTTTTATGTTCAGCTCTGAGTTTTATTTCAGCTCCTGCTGTGTATCAAATTTTATGTACCTACCTTATTTTTCTTTGCGTTCCTGTTTCGATTTTTCTTCCGATTTTGATTTCGTATTCCACTTTGTTCGCATTTTGGCTTTTGTTTCAGTTTCGAATTAAGTTACATTTTTTCATTCAATTTTGATTCCGAATTTGGTTACGGTTCCAGCTTCGTATTAGATGCCGCTTCGGTTCCGCTTTCAATTTAAATACTGAACTTACTCCCGTTTTCGAATTCGATTCCGTTTCTGAGTTTTCTTTGGGTTCTGGACTTTTAGTTTCAGTTCTCTGATCTCTGTCCTCGCTCTGTCTCAGTCTACAATTTAATTTTGATAGCTGTTCCTTTTTTCTATATTATTCCGCTTCGTTCCCTCTATCAATTTCAGTTCTAATTTCTACCCCGGTTTCATATAATATTCCGCTTCGTTTTCGCCTTCAATTTCAGTTCGAATCTCTATCCCAGTGTAGTATATTATTCCGCTTCGTTTTCGCCTTCAATTTCTCAGTTTTCGACTTCGTCTCTGATCTCTCTCGCGTGTCCCATATGATTCCGCTGTCCTAATTCAATTTTGACTTCTGTGCCTGTTTCGTATATAGGTTCGCTTCGTCCCGCCTTCAACTTACTTCAGATCTCTGTCCAGGTTTCGTAATCGATTCCATTTTGTTGCTGACTTCAATTGGACATCTAATATCTGTCGCGGGTTCCCATTCGATTTCGTTTCTGAGTTTTGTTCCGTTTTTGGGCTTTTAGTTTTAGTTCTAGTCTCTGTCCCCGTTTCGTCCCAGTCCTCAACTTAATTTTGATATCTGTTCCATTTTCCTATAATATTCCGCTTCGTTTCCTCTTTCAATTTTGGTTCTGATTTCTGCCCCGCAGCAGTCCCGCCTTCAATTTCATTTGTGATCTTGGTCCCCGTTCCGCAATCGACTCCGCTTCTTCTCTCTTTCAATTGCATTTCCAATCCCGATCCCGCTTTCGTATAGTATTCCGTTTCGTTCCAGTTTCGTACTTATTTTCAATTTCGCATTCGATTTCATTTCCAATTTTTTATTCATTCCGGTTCATAGAGTGGCCCAATATACTGAAGGACGGAGTACCTCAAAAGGTGGTTCTATCAACACCCAATTTCAGCAATAAAGGAACTGAGGACCCACGCCGAGTGATTAAAATCCGGTGGAGAATGATCTCCCTTTTCATGTGGCCTCAGTGGTGTACTTAACTGCACTGATTGTCTTGTTTTCTGCAGCTAAATTTGTATATTTTTGTTGTTGTAAATTCAGCTAGTTGTCATTATTAACAAGTCATGTTGTAATAAACAAAGTTGGTGCTTTTGAATTTTTTTTTTTAATAACCATTTATTTTTTTCATTAGTGACACTTTGCTGCTGGTATAAACATATTTGTTGTTGTTGCCGTTGTTTTTGTAATTATTTGCTATATGCATATTTTATTTAAAAGCCATTAATAATATTTCTTTGACATGCGAAATTGTTGTAGTTGTTATGGTTGAACGTTGCAGCAACAGCATGTTTTTAGTTTTGTTGTTGTTGCTATTATTGGCGTTCTTACATTTTGCACTCATTCTTGGTTAGTTTGACATTTACAAGTTAAACGTTTTTTTTTGTTGTTGTTGGTTTTCTTGTTGTTTTGTCGAGCTTTTGTTGTTTTGTTTTTATTGTTGTTCGTTAATAAAAAATCGAATTTCTGTCATGAGCGTCTCTCGCACGGTACATGACAGATTGCATTTGTACGCCAAACATGCAGCAAACACATGCAACGAGTATAAAATGAATTATAGCTTTGCAACACCAACAACAACAATCAAAATACTAGCATAGCATAGTTGACAGCAGCATAGCATGAACGTATTTGCACATAGCCTCACACTTTGCTCTAGTTTGGCACGCACATATACACATTCACATCCTTTCGTGCTGATACAAATGTAGAATTGACAAGAACAACTTGCAACAAAATCTCAACTCATAGCTCATGTGGCAAGTGCATCAAATTTGCAGTTAGAACAAAAACAAAATAGTTAAGCAGCATGTTTCAAAGCTTTAGTGCTGCATGTTGCACGCATCGCAAACGCTTTATACATGTGTTGCAAGTGTGGCAAATGCTAGCCGCTTAATCAATATATTTTTTTTTTTTTTTTTTTTTCTGCCGCAACATGTCCATTTATCGACAGAAATGTAACGTGTCGTTTTCTTGTGTACAGCGTTCATTCGCATTGTCATTGGCGGTGGTAAGCGCTTTTTATGTACAGTTGTTGTTGTTGTTGTTTTGCTCGAATAACGCATGTACATGCCACAAATCGTTTGCGCCTCATTCAAACATACCAAGAGACGTGGACAGCGCTTTTGCAACGGTTTATTCACTTTTTTTGGATGAGTAAAATAGTGCAGTGAAATGCTGATGATGCATACAGCAAGATGCAGGATGTGCTGCAACAACAAGAAAGAAACTAACAATAACAGCAACAAATCAGACGAAACATTGCTGCACGCACTTCAATCGAATAATAATAGCAACAACAAGAGCAAAATGTTTATTACAACAAGTTGTCGCGCAATGTGAAATATGTGGGCATACCGTTGCAGCACAAACCACACTACATAGCTACACATGTAAGCAGCATGCAACATGTAGCAGCAGCTCAAACGAAAAGTATAGCAACAACTAAATTAACGATAAGAAATCTGCTACAGTTTTCTGAGTTGTTATAGTTTTCCATTGCTGTTGGTTTTATACTCAGCTGAACATAGCTCATAGACTATATTAATTTTATCGTCTTAATAATGGTTCTATTTTATTTTATTTTTTTTATTTTATTTTTTTATTACTTTAAATTTTTTATTTTATTTTATTTCATTTTTTATTTGTTTTTATTTTATTTTATTTTATTTTAATTTATTTTATTTTATTTTTTTATTTTTTTTTATTTCATGTTTTTATTTTTTTATTTTTTTTTTTATTTTATTTTATTTTTTTTTTTTTTTATTTTTTTTTCTTTTTTTTCTTTTATTTTTCTTTTGTTTTATTTTATTTTACTTTATTTTATTTTTTTATTTTTTTTATTTTTTTTTATTTTTTTATTTTTTTTCTTTTATTTTTCCTTTGTTTTATTTTATTTTTTTTTATATTTTTTTTTATTTTATTTTATTTTATTTTTTTTATTTATTTTATTTTTTTTTTATTTTATTTTATTTTTTTTAATTTTATTTTATTTTATTTTATTTTATTTCATTTTATTTTATTTTATTTTATTTTATTTTATTTTATTTTATTTTATTTTATTTTATTTTATTTTATTTTATTTTATTTTATTTTATTTTATTTTATTTTATTTTATTTTATTTTATTTTATTTTATTTTATTTTATTTTTTTTATTTTATTTTATTGTATTTTATTTTGTATTCTTTTATTTTATGGTACTTTTTACTGCTGATAAAATGTTCACTTACACCCGAACCTAGACTCCCTTACTTTTTGTTATTTTTTTTCTTGTTATGATTGTCCTTTTACAGCGCGTTCAACAAGCATTGGCGGCCAGTTTGTCTAGCGCACCAGCTCAGCTAAGCCACGCAGCAGCTACTTAGCCACTACCAGCACGTACATGGTGGACGCCTTTTGCGCTTTTAACAAGTTGGGCCGTGTGACCGCCAATCGAACCACTTTTTTTCCTGCTGCACTCAATAATCTCAAGATAGTTGTTGTTGCATTAGGCGTACTGCTGTGTTAATATGCGTGTGCGTTTGTCGCAGACAGCGGAAATTGATTCGTACATTTAATCAGTTTTTTTTTTTGCGTTGTAAACATTTTTGCGTGTGTGTTTGTGTTGTTGTCGTCTGCGACATGGCGATTAATTGCCGTGCAACACGCACTGCCATAGCAACAATGTTTTTATTGTATGTACAAATGTGTGCTTTAGCCAATGGCTATTTGCCTTTAGCTGCAGCTATGGCAGGCAATCTTCGATATTTTGATTTAATTTTTCAAGTTGCACCAACGCGCTGTCGCCAACCATTTTTATTTTATTTTGGTTTCTATGTTTTTTTCCAGCTCATTGGCGTTGGTTTTCTTTTTTAGTTTTTTGTAAATAGCCTTTCATGCGAAGTGAAATGTGCAAAATGCGTCTACGCATGCGCATAAACTTTCTACGCATCTAAATTCAGTAGCGCGCGACTTTCCCCCAACGCAATTGATATGCAATAAATTTAATTTATTTTTCATGTAAGAGGGTTTTTGTAGGCGACAGTTTAGTTGGCGCGCACAATTGCAACAACAATGAAATATATTATTTGTGAAATGCAGTGGAGCTTTTTTTTTTAACTTTTAATACTTCTGTCCAATTGAATTAAATTAAAACAAAATAAAATAAGAGAATATACGATGAAACAATATAAAATAAAATAAAATAAAATAAAATAAAATAAAATAAAATAAAATAAAATAAAATAAAATAAAATAAAATAAAATAAAATAAAATAAAATAAAATAAAATAAAATAAAATAAAATAAAATAAAATAAAATAAAATAAAATAAAATAAAATAAAATAAAATAAAATAAAATAAAATAAAATAAAATAAAATAAAATAAAATAAATTAAAAAAAGTAAAACGAAAGAAAATAAAATAAAATAAAATAAAATAAAATAAAATAAAATAAAATAAAATAAAATTAAATTAAATTAAATTAAATTAAATTATATTAAATGAAATCAAATAAAATATATTGAAATAAACTGCGCTGTAATTCGCCCTCCCCAGACCACACTTTAGTACTATTGTTGAGGTATCACATTTTTTTTTTTATTATTTAAAGTTTGTATAATTTCTTGCTTATTCCATTTTAAACCTCTTTCATCACTTTCTATTCTCCTTTCAGGGTCTGCCGCTACACGTTCAAATCGACACTTTCGAGGATCCACGAGATACTCAAGTCTACCATCGAGGCTACTGCCAAATAAAGGTCTTCTGCGATAAGGTAAGTGTATACTTGTTTTTGTTTTATATAATTAATTAGCCAAAAATGTTTGGAAACCTCTGAGGCTGCGGCACTGCAATTGCTTAACTTTGCCAGTGTGGCAATGTGCGTGCAACACCAGCACTGACATGATTATGCGTAATATTTAATCACAGCTTCCATGCAAATGAAGTAACAACGTTAAAATCTGTTTGCTAGCGGCCAGTGACTGGTGACTGGTAGTGGTGCTTGAAAGTCAGTGACAGTTTCGGTAGGCGTCAATCAATGCCAACTGGCAGCTTAAACATAACAGTCACACACACACACACACACACCGCTCACCGACAATCACTTATATGTATGTGACATGAAGGGTGCGTCATACATGAACTACGCATTACGCAAGCGCTTGCGTATTTCCTACAGACATTCGCGCATCTCTGAGATTTGTCTGTCATTTCATCATCATCATCAGTATCGCTCAAAAGGATTATAAAAAAGCAATTTCGCATGTGCGCTATGTGTGAGAGACTGTGTTTGTATGAGTGTAGTACCTTTGTATGTGTTTGCGTATGTTTACAATTTTTTAATTAAAAATTTTGACAGCTGCAAATGTGATTGTCCGTGGCAAGTAGCCGCATAGCTGACATGCGTACTTTAAATGCTAGCTGTCCGCTTGCCGCACCTACATACTACTCGTGTATAACTGTCCATTGCAGCGCAATAACTGATGCCTTTTCTTAGGATAGGCTATGTGCATATATTTTGATTTGATTGACATACAACATACACATACATATACACAAGCACACAGTTGTACAATTAAAACCGCAAATTCTGACACAGTGCGAGCGGCAAATAAACAAAAAAAAATTAATAAATAAAAAATTGCATGCTTTGCGAATTGTATTGCGTAAGCGGTAAGTGACAGCTATGCAATTGTTACAACAAAAAATGCCAACTACGCACTTCACAGCATTCTATGCGTCAACTTGTGTCACTTCATCTGCCTATGCAGCGCACTTGCCGCCTGGTCTTTCTGCTGCACAGTGGAACATTTCTGAGAATTACTTTTGAAATCACAACTGCTGCAACGATGAAGAGTAAAATGCTTAGACGAAATGTTTTTATAGTGTTCATGAGAATTTTAATATTTAGATTTTAGCTATTTGAAAATCCCATACAAATATTTCAAAACATTTTCTTTAACGTTTTTCAAAATTTTTTAAAAACAATTTTAAAAATGTCGATTTTCAAAAAACATTTTTCATTTTTTTTTAGTTTTTTTCATATTTTATCGAAACTGTATCAACTTTTTTTTTTACCGATTTTGAACTATCACCATAGTTTAAAAATCCCATATAAATATTTTAAAACATTTTTCTAAAACTTTTTATAATTTTATTTCAAAAATTCTTCAAAACAATTTTAATATTTTTTTTTTTTTCAAAACTTGTATTTTTGACCAGTTTTAATTCCATACAAGTAATTTAAAACTGTTTTTTGTCAAATATGGCTAAAAAGTTCAAAGTTCAAAGTTCATTTCAAAATATTTTTCAAAACTTTTTTTGAAGTCTTTATTAAATCATTTTGCTATCAAACCCCATATTATTATTTCAAATAATTTTTTTAAAAATTTTTCAAAATTTATTTCGAAACTTTTAAAAACCTTTTTCATTTTATACCTTTTTAAATGTTATAGATTTTCAAAAATCGCCTTGTAAATATTTAAAACATATGAATATTTCCAAAAGTGTTTAAAAAAATGCTTTTTCAAAAGTTTTAAAACTTATTTTTTTTTTGTTGTTTATTTTTACCGGTTCTCAGCTGTCATTATGGTTTCAAAGCCCCATATCAAAACATTTTTAATCCATTTTAATATATTTTTTCATAATTTTTTAAAAAGCTTTTTTCAAACCCGTTTTAAAATTTTATTTTACTTTATTTGTTTTTAGTGTCATTGACTTTATTTTAAATCAAATCAAAAGATGATGTTCCCAGATATTTTTCATAACATTCTTCAAAATGTTTTTTAAAACCTGTATATATTTTTTTGCATTTTTTCACTACTATTGTTTTAAGAATCACGTATAAAAAAAAATGTTTTAAACTCTTTTTTGACGATTTTTGTGGGTTTTCATTGGTTAATGTTGAATATTTTTTAAAAATTATTTTCACAATTTTTTTTTTAACAAATTTTTTTCTAAACTTTTTTTGGAGTCTGTATTAAATCATTTTGCTATCAAACCCCACCTCTATAATTGTTTTAAAACATTTTTTAAAAAGTTTTTCAAAATTTTTTTTTGGAAAGTTTTTCAAAATCTTCTACATTTCTTTCAAGACATCTATTTTTAACGCATCTTTTAAATTTATCAATGTTCAAAAATCTCCTTGTAAATATTTAAAACATATGAATATTTCCAAAAAAATGTTTCAAAGTATTTTTCGAAACTTTTTTAAAAACTTTTAAAACTTACCTCTTTAACTTGTTTATTTTTACCGATTCTTAGCTGTCATTATGGTTTCAAAACCCCATATTAAAACATTTTTTAAACCCATTTTAAAATATTTTTTCATAACTTTTTGGAAAACTTTTTTCAAAACTTTTTCAAAACCTTTTTATGTTTTTTTTTTGTATGTAGTGTCGTTGACTTTTTTTAAAATCAAATCCAATGTTCATGTTTTAAAACATTTTTTAAAACATTTTTCAACATTTTTTTTTAAACTTGTATACATTTTTTTGCCAGTTTTTCACTCATCGTGAAAAATCCCTTATAAATATATATTTCAAAACGTTTTCCAAACATTTTTTAAAACGCTTTTTTTTGGGTTTTAATAGGCATGCATTGGCAAATGCTGAATATTTTTCAAAAACCTTTTTCACAATTTTTTCCAAAGCTTTTCTAAACCATTTTTTTACAATAGTGCGTGCTTTTTTCAAAACCTTTCTTAAATTAAAGTCAATTTTTTTTTTTTCAAAATTATTCCAAATTTTTTTTAGTTTTTAATTTTTTCAAAAATATTGGAAAACTGTGTTTTGACTCACTTCAATTCAAAATTCCCCACTGTACGCCGTCACATGCCGCATATCAACGTCAACTCCTTTGCGTATTAATAAAGTTCGTTGCCAAAGTCTTTCGTTCATTCGTACACCCATAGCTACACAGCTTCCACATAAATAAATTATTTTTCTTTTACAATCGAGTATTGCATAACTGCATTAGCATTACAAGCTCGCATATTGCATTATTGTTGCAACTTGACAGCGAAATCTGTGCCGCCTTCACTTTTGTTGCCCTTTTACGGTTCGACTTACAATAACGTACATACATACATCGATATAGAGATGAGTATATAGTATTTCAAGAAAAATCCACACAAAAACTGTGCAAACCTTAATGTAGAGCAGCACGCTCACCTGCCTTTACATTCTCTGCTACCTTACTTACCTCATTCACAACTCTCCTGCCCTACACACCCTTGTCCAGTCAGCTGTCCCAGTCCACCTTGCCTTGTCCATTCATGCCACACTGACTACGCGCGTAATGTCATTGATATCATTGCGACATTGTGGTTTTATTGTCGTTTTGCGATTGCCGTTAAACCCTTGCTTTATTATCGCAATTTATTTTTTTTTTTATATATTTTTGAAATCAGTGAAATTAATACGCCAATCAATGCAAAGCAATGCATTCAACATTTTTGTTTTATTTTTTCTCACATTTCGTTACGCTTCGTGGTCGTTCAGTGTTATTTTGTGCTCAGCAGTGCAACAGCCTACCTTTAGCCAGCGCGCAATCGTTTGTACGCCTACCTGATTTATTTCGTCCGCTTCATTTTTGTAGATAAAAAGCAAAATAATGATATTTGAGAAGAAATATACTACATTATTGTGCTATAGATTGTCGCTTGTTCTTTCGTTTTTAGCTGTCATGAGTTCGTTTCGAGGTTTTATTTTGCTTGTGAAAAGTGGGCGAGGACAAGCTAGAAGCAGGTGTCGAGCGCTTGCGATACCAGAGGCAGCAGTTTGACCCAAGAGTAAATTTATTTCGTGTGAATTTTACAACAGCCATTTGTTTTAGAAAAAAAACATTTTAAAAATACCAGTTTCAGTCTTTGAGCCGAGATAATTGAACTGATTAGCGCTTCGATAGACGGTTCGTCTACAGATTTATATCATTAATCGCATTTAATTCGTTTTAGTCAAAGGTGGGATAAGTCAAGGGGTTAGAAGAAAAAAGGGTCTAACCGAGTTGGACATTGCTTCGGTACTTTAAAAAAATGTCTCATAGATCCTTTTGCTTTTGCACTACTTGCAAAGAGTGAAATTGTTTGTTTATTTGGGTCAGAGAGAATATTCCCCTCTTCTTTTTCAGCTCGTATACCTCATACTCTACTTCTTTCCATTCTCCTTTCACTTGTTGTAAAATGCAAATTGAAACAAAAATTCCACGAAAGAAGTTTTTGTCCACATAATTTTTTTTTTTTTAAGTTATTTGTACATATGTAAATATATGCGTGGGCATCCAATCAGCTGAAAACAGCCATCAATGTCTGCCATGAAAAACTGTCTTCACAGAAACAGAAAAAAAAAAACAAGTTCAAACAAAAGCGCCGAAATATGTTGTAAAAGGGTCGCGACATTGATTGTCAGCACAACAGTAACATATAATAAATATTACAACGCTAATAAAGCAACAACAACAACTCAGTGCTTTTAATATAAAGTCACAAAAGTGGTTAAAAGCAAGCGGCAAGGGAGAAAAAAAAACAACAACAAAATAATAAAAACACAGAAACGAAAAATCGGGGCAAAAAAAAATTTTAATAACAGCAACAAGTGTGACCTTAAAAAACTCTTATCGGCTTTTACGCTGCAGTCAGCTTTGTATATGTGTTGCTTTTATACAGCTGTGATCTAAATGTTAGTAGAGCGCATACAATTTTGCCATGCAGTACTGTAAAATGTCACGCTATTGGGTCGAAGATCAAATAAAACTCTCTTTTTCTATTCGAAGTCTTTCTTCATCCGCCATTAAGGCTGGTTTGCATTATGTCAAATAGTCTCAAATTCCATAGACCTTGTAGAGATTTGGTTGCTTGTTTCGATAAAGTCAATAAAAGTTGTCAAAATTTGACCTAGTGAAAACCAGACGTTAGTCACTTGACTTTGGGCACCCACATCTTTGCTCACGCAACTTTTAGAGTTCACGACGAAAAAGGTGCAAGCGACAAGCACTACTCAGTTTTGGCCCGCAGCTGTACATCTGCCAGTCAGCTTATATACTGGCTTCGCGTGCCCGCAAGACCGTTTTACCCCGTTGCAAAAACCGTACAATGCAGCTACTTGCAACGCGCATGCTCCTACACATCGCTGGTGTGGTACGTTGGTCAGGTCATACTTTGGTCTTGTTTTTTTTTTTATTTCTGACTTCACTTTATTCCGCTACTGTATTTTGCTTTTTTATTGTGGTAATTCCTCTTTGATTGGCCTTCAAAAGTGTCCTGTCCGTTTTTTTTCCTTTGGTTGTAAATAAAGTATGTCAACCCTTCACTTTTTGATTGCTCGATGAACAAGAAAATATACTTATATGTATGTTCATGTACTTGTTTTGGTTGATTTCGCTGTTTTATGTCAGAAAAAAGATAAACAAAGAGGAACAAGCATTTTGAAATCAAAAATTTCCCTTATTACGGCTAATTGCTGGTTTTTATAGCTTTTTAATTTTTTATTTTTAATTTTATATAATTATAATTTTATTATATTTACACACATTTTTTACAACAGGTAATTTGTGCATTTTGTATCACATAAACAAAAGTGTATTTAAATTGTATGGAATTTTTTAAAAGCATTTTTAACGACGTCATAAATAGGTGATATAAGAAATTTTGCACTTTTTTCTTTGTTTCATTATCTTAAATTTATATAAATAGAATCTGGGTGGCCGAGCTTGCTATCAATTTTCCGCTAACTTTGCTTACCCAAAATGATCCCAAAATGAACCTAAAATAATCCCAAAATAATCCTAAAATGACTCCAAAAAGACCCTTAAATGATCCGAAAATGACGCCAAAATTATCCAAAAATGATCCCGAAATAACCTTAAAATTTTCCCAAAACGACCCCAAAAAGACCCTCAAATGTTTTCAAAATGACCCAAAAATGATCCCAAAGTGATCCAAAAATGATTCTAAAATGATCCGAAAATGACCCGAAAATTGACCCAAATTAATCCAAAATTGAACCCAAAATGATCTGAAAATAGTCCCAAAGTGACCCCTAAATGATCTCAAAATGACCCTAAAATAATCCAAATATGATCCCAAAAATATACAATACAAATACAATACGGTAAAATGGTAACCCTGGGCGGCAATCCTACTTGAAAATATTTTAGTTGGCATGTCGGCGAAAATACCTTTCATTTGATACCCATATTGGCATATCTAACTCCATAATTAAAAAAAAATTAGATACGTGGCAACCCTGTACACCCCCCAAGTGGAAAACCCCACTACTATCTATGTGCCAAATTTCATCCAAATCGGTCAAGCTGTTTCCGAGATAGTCCGGATATACAAATATACTGCGGTAAGGTGGCAACCCTAGGTAGCAACCCTACCTGAAAAGTTCCTTTGTCTACCTAAACTATTTTTTCAAATTAATCTGGAATATCCACAAATTCGCTATCAATTTTTAAAATGCGTGCGCAAAATAATATAAATTTGAAATGTGATGGCAGCCCTCTAATTTAATTTGAATATTTTTTTAAAACTCTTGTTACAACTTTTATATTTCAGTTAAATTTAATTTAAAGATAAGTTTATAGGCGCTATAAACGATTTTTTAAAATTTTCTCTATTAAAAATGTGGCAACCCTATTGACAATTTTTCAATTTTTTTTCAATTTTTTCATAGAACTTTCTTACTAAAACTTATATTGTTTTGTTTACTTTTTATTTTTTATGTTATGCCTAAAACCAATACACACTTATATTCTACGTCCTTAAAATATGTGGCAACTCTGTTCATAATGTTTTTTTCTTTCTTTTTTGATCATTGCTGACTTTACTTTTAAATTTTTTTATTAAGTAGTAAAGTTTCTCTGTCACAAACAAAGCCTTAATGACACCCATCTGAGTTATTAAAATAAGTGGCAACTCTAGACACACTTTTTTTAGCTTTTGCCCATTTCTGCTTTTATTATTCGTGTTTTATTTTTGCCAATATAATAATTTTGAACAGTTACTTACTTGAAAATATATTTATTTGGTAAATATGTGGCAACTCTATTCAAATACAATCCATAATTTTCTTTAAATTTTATTAAAAATATTCCAAAAATTATATCGAAAGATGGGGTTTTATGTAAAAAGTTGCCAGTGCTTGGAAAATTAGCGCAAAGGCGCTTGTAAAGCTTGCCTTAACCCTACCAATAGTTATAGGGACGTTTGTGTCCTGTCAGTATTCATGCACAAAGTTCATTGTTTGACTTTCAGTAAGGTGTTTGCCGATCACTGCTCAAAAAATATAGTTGTTGTTTTTTGGTTTGCTTGTATGTCGCCACGAATCTTTACTTTGTTTTCTATTTCCCCAACAACAAAAAAACTGCAAAAACATAGCACACTTTTTTTTACAAACAAAAACTTTGTTCACCCAACTTTTCAGTACATTTTCATTCTTTTCTCTCATTATAATTGGTTTATCTTACCCTTTATGATTACACCGATTTTTATTACTACTCTCAGTGTATTATTATTTTTACAAAAATAGTATGTAAAGGGTATAAAAAGGTACCCCCAAATTTTTGTTGTACTGATTGCATAGCTGTTCAACGCAGTTACGCCCTGTAATTGCCGACTTATCAGGCCATCAATTATACATCCCGGAGAATGCAGCGCTACGCACCCATTTATTTGTGTGTACATTAAAATTCGTGGTCAACTTACAATAATTGGCCGCTTTTGAATACTGAACAATCGCGCGCTATCGATCGCATATGGTAGAGTTCATTTAAAGGAAAAGAAATGATGTAATCGCTTCGTAAAACTGGGGGGAAAAAATCTCCAAAAATTGCTGTAACCGCCTTGGCGATGTTTGCATGCGATAAATGCGCAGCAGCAAAGGCTCAGCGCAGCCAAAGGGCGTTAACGCGCTCTTTAATTTTTATATACACATTTTTTTTTTTGAGCGCGTATTATCAGTTCATATTATTAAAGTAATTGTTGTTAACTGACTGTAGGAAGAATCGCATTTCGCCATATATATATAGAAAAAAAATATTTTGACAACGCTTATTTAAATTAAAGTCAGTAAACATTTTAAAAAGTGTTACATAAATCTGCATCCTCACAGAGTGAAAACTTGCAAAGCGTTTGCCGCAAATAACTACGCGCTCAACTAAATTTCACAGCACTGTGCAGCGCTTCAGTGCGCGCTACATATTTCAGTCATGTGATCTATGTGTTGCACAAATCGACATCAATTCCGCTTGTGTCAGCAATAAATTTCGGCACCTCTGCTATTTTGCACACGGTTTTAGACAGCTGCAATCACAGCGGCAATATCAAGCAGCGCGCATGCAACAGACACCGATCGCCAGAACGACCCTGATAGTTGGCAAACACAACAAGGCGCAGCGCACTCAATAGAATGCAATCAATATCATAGCGCTGCGTATCAATAACAAGATTAGAAAAGCAAGCGCAGCGAAGAAACATTATAACTATACAAGCGCTGCGCTATAACGGTACTAGTATTTATATTTTATTTTATTTTTTCAAGTGAATTTATGGCGCGTTAGCAAAAGCGCGCCACAGCAAACCATAGCGACACACACAAAAACTACACTTAAGTGTGAAGCGCGCATTAAAACGCTAGATTGCGCGCGAAAGACAATAGATGTATGAGGCGCGTTCAAAACATGAAATTTATGAAGCGCGCTACAGATTATTTTTGTGCGAGGCGTGTAATATTAGTACAAGCGCGCGCCTATTATATCCGCCTGCTAAATGCAGTGCGAATTTCTCCTCAAACACAAAACAAACTCTGCTAAGCGCACTTGCTACATAAGGCGGCTGCGCGCGCTCGCTAACAATTTTCCCTTAATTCATTCACCAATTTAGCGCAGCGAATGTTCGCATTATGCGCAATAATGCGCACTCGCGCCGCGTCGCTTCGCGCTTATCGTCGTGTTTACCGCTTCATTAGCGATTTCCTACGTAACTAATACTATCAGCGTCGCTATCTAATCTGCAATAATATTACCATGCGCCGACGTCGTTTTTAGCATAAGCGCGCACCACCAGCACACACTCGCCGCCTCCGCCTCCTCCAGCAGCGCGCTCTTGTCAAAGTGCATATATTATAATAACCGTTAAGCTGCGCTTATCCCATACTGCTCAGTCACGTGGTATATATGTATGTATTTTTTAAGTATCTACAATATATACACTCCTGCAAAACACCACTTATGCAGTGTGTTAGCTGTACAGTTACACTGCCACAACGTCGCCATTGTTGCGCGCTGTCAATGATGCGCATCAAAATCGAAACGAAATCTGTATGCAATAACAAAAACAACAACAACACTTATAGCGTATACAAATTTTCTTTGGCTACAGCTGCCAAACAATTTGATTGCTTCTTTGTTGCTTTGTTTTCATTTCTTCTTCTTCTGTTATGTTGCATTGTTTGCTGCATGCAACATGACTATTAACGTGTTGCGCGCATTTTGTTGGCGGCACACCAGCAGCACTAACTTATACGCCATCAATTGCTTTAGAAGGGAGCTGTGTTTTATTTTGTTGCTTCGCACAGCTGTGCGCCACTCGTATTGTTGTTGGTTACCACACCCGCTGCTATGGCTAATTCTACGAAAAATGTATGTATGTATGTATGCGAGTTGCTGCTGTTGCATTTGCTGCAAGTTAGCTCTAATGCGAAATTGACATGTTGCCTGCAATTGAATGAATGACAAGCGGACAGACGGATGATCCTATGGCCATTGGCTATGGCTTGGTGTTTGCTTGAAAGTATTGTCTGTAGAAAAATGCATATGCATGCGCATCATACTTTCTAGCATGGCTGTTGCGCTCAAGTTTAATAGCTACTTATGACTAAACCGTTGTTTAGTTGGCTGTTTATATATTTGATGTGTTAGTCATAGCTTATGCTATGTGCCAGCAGGAGGTAAATGAACACACAGATGCGATCATAATGTGGCAATGATTAAAGTTGCACAGGTGGCTGGTGAAGAGAGATTGTTTTGCAAAATTTTGCCAAAAGTGGAAATAGAAGAATATGGAAAAAATATGCAGTAGAAGAGATGTTGAAAAAGTCGAAGAGATAATTATCCTGAAGAGCCGTAGCTTGGGGGACCTGTATTGCAATTCTAGGCATCACTCCAAATGAGTCGCGAAAAATCACTGAAAAAATGCGCCTAAAAGCATACCCTTTTTATTGCTTGACTCGCTTACTGACAAAAATGGGAAAACAATGTTTTAAAATGGAGATGATAATCCAAATGAAACTAAGCCTCACGCATTTTAATTTGTGGTATGGCATAAACTAGTCGCCAAAATCCACTACTGAAATAATATCATGAAAAATATACCGCTTTGATTGCATGACTCGCATAGTGGCAAAAATGGAGAAAAAAAACTATAGTAAAATGGAGATGACAATGTAACGGAACTGTTGCTTCATGTGCTTGACCTTCACTTTTAGTTACCTCATTACCTAGTGCCCAAAATTACTGAAATAATCTCCTGCAACCAAAAGTATAAACTTGTTACTTCATGTATCTACATGACATTTAATGTTGCCTACTTTTAGGCGCCACTATATTTTTCGAAGCATATTTTTATTAGGAGACTGTTGTTTCGTGTCCTGACCACTCCCGCACAAAAAAAATAAAATAAAATAGAATAGAATATAATAAAATAAAATAAAATAAAATAAAATAAAATAAAATAATATAAAATAAAATAAAATAAAATAAAATAAAATAAAATAAAATAAAATAAAATAAAATAAAATAAAATAAAATAAAATAAAATAAAATAAAATAAAATAAAATAAAATAAAATAAAATAAAATAAAATAAAATAAAATAAAATAAAATAAAATAAAATAAAATAAAATAAAATAAAATAAAATAAAATAAAATAAAATAAAATAAAATAAAATAAAATAAAATAAAATAAAATAAAATAAAATAAAATAAAATAAAATAAAATAAAATATATTTCTAGTAGAAAAGAGAAATAAATCAACGGCTACTCTCTTAAGAGATTATTAGAACGATTTATTTTTTATTTTGTATGTAAAAGCCTATAAATCTTAGCACAGGCGCCATAGTAATTTTTGCAGATTAAGCTACTTTTATAGTTGCAGAGTCAAAAGTGATGGTCACATTGCGTGCAAGAAAAAATTTTTTATTTTAATATGTGAAAAAGCATAAGAGTGTTTGCACTCTACCAACGTGCGAGGTGTTGAACAATATTTGCGGAAAGAATATCACAAAAAACTGCATTTCAAAACATAAAAATGCTATAAATTCAAAAAAAATTTTATAATTGAAAAAAAATTTAAATTTATAAAACCTCAAACTCGACTGAAACGCCTTTTATCTAGCTTTTTGACCGCACTTGTAGCAACTAAGGTGGCATGAATTTTTATGCATTACAACAACGAATCAGCTTGCACATTTTGTAGCTGCAGGTCAATTACAACTGAACAATTAAGCTAACAACAACAACAAAACAAAAACAAAAACTATGTGACAACGCCACGCTATGCTCCATCCCAAACAGACGCACAACAATTAAGTATGCAAATGTTAAAAAACAGCGCCTTGAACTTGCAACAAGTTTGTGGCATGTTGTAACAATTGGTGCTTGTATAGCTGTTGGCCGCAAACACATACTCACACAAACACACACAAACTTGCATGCTGAGCACATCCTTCTTGCTGTATGCATGCAATTATCAACGATGGCGCATCAGCCTCACGGCCTACAACGTGCAACGCAAATTGTATGGCACCGCTGAGGTGCAGCAAAGCTTAAGCGCTATAAATTATAAACAAAACAAAATAAAAAAACGAAAAAGCGCCACACACATGCGGTGGAAAAAAATTAAAATTTTAAATTTCAAAAAAAAAAAAGAAGGAAATTCTTCTGCGCTCTTGTATGCAAGGAATGCCAGCAATTTCGCAGCGCAATTGCACCAAATAATACCGCTACATGGCGGTTACACCAATGGAGGCGTCTAAATTGTGCGCCTGTGCAGCATCATAAATCAGAATTTTTTACAATTTATTGCTACCAAATGGTTATTATAGCTGCTACTGTAGCGAGCGCTTTTGTTGGTGTTGCATCGATTTTCACATTCTTAATATTATTAAATTTTTCATAATGCTCGTTTTAGCTTGTTTTTGGGTGACACACTTGGCTCGGTGCGCTGTTATTGCTATCATTGATTTATCAATATGAAAATTTCTCTTCAAAGGCAGCGGTGGCTTTGAAAAAGAAATTTTAATAATCGCCTGCTACGTTGTTGCGTTTTATTATTGAATATTTTAAACTCTATGGTTGTTAGGTTTATTGTTGTTGTTGTTGTTGTAACGATCTCTTTGCATGCACATTTTTGCTGTTTTGTGATGTGCATTAAGATAGCATTTTGTTAGCTTGCGGAACTCAGTATAAGTATATATTCATACAAAGTAACGTGAAAATAACGCGCTTCATGTAATTGAATGTATGAAATATAGCAACTGAGAGATACTTTGTTGCTAGCGCACGCGCTTTAAGCCACATAAAAGTGTCTTCCGTGGCTGAAAAGTGAGTGAAAAATTCCTATCTGAAACTCCTCGTCGCCAGAGCGAGATATTTTTAATTTATCCATAGGAGACGCCCAACAAATTTGATTCGAAGCTTTGAGAGAGTTAGAGTGTAATTGAGAGAAGAGTGAGAGATATCTTACAAGTAACAGTAAACTGAAAATGTACAAGGAGAGAAGTCAATGTGCGATGATGAGAATCATTGAGAGAAACAGGAAAAAAGGATGGGAGAGAATCTACTCTAACTATAGGAGAAAAGACAAACAAACCGCAGTTCGTTTCAAGTCCTGTTTAAGCAACTTAAGCTGTGGTAATTTTTCATTCAATTATTTTACTTACTCTCCCTCATAATTCTCAACTAGCTTATGAAATAAATAACGATATGGTAATTTTCTTTTGTTTATTTCATTCCCTTATAATTCGCAACCGCTAAGTTTTTATTCTCAGTCTCAAAGCGGGGCTTCCACAGCAAAATAAGGAGGCTCCAATCAAGATAATACCTCAGAGCGACCGTGCTCGCCCCTAATCAATACTTACAAAGTGAAAAAAGTTAAAAAAATATATGCTGTTTTTTAAATGAAAAAAAAAATGTAGGGACGTTGGATGGAAGTAAAGAGCTTGAAAATTTTGAAAAATGGCTATGTAAACTTTTCTCATTTAGGCTTAAAGTAATAGTTTTAAAACGCTTTCACGCTTATTTATCAAAAAAAAAAATATATCTACATTTTTGTAATAATTTGCATAAATAGGTTTGAGTATTAAGTGAAGCCACTTCACTTTTCCAGTCGACCAATCGTATTACCTAATTAAATAAGTTTAATCAAAAAATATTAATTAGAACTTCCAACACATAATCTGCGAAACGCAACTTATGTCCGCTAGCAAATTGTCTCACCATCAATGCATTTATGCGCTTACCAAATATACCGCAACGAAAGACTTAAGCGACAAACTTGTTTACACATCAAACATATAAAATATGCAATTTTTTTTTTCTTAGATAATTCAAGAGTTACTTATTTTCTTATTAAATACATTTTACAAGTTGTGTGAATAAGAATATGCGCACTTGAATGCATTAACACATACATGCATATTTCGGTTTGGTGTGTAGTTGTAGTAGTAAAACCCATTAAACACACAATTTAAAAGCGTTAGTTGGAAAATTAAAAATTGTGATTGATTTGCTAATAACGACAGGCAAATGTATATGCAGGCAGACACAAATAGGCATGCACGTAAACACCCCCTGACATGGGCATCAGTGGGTAGAAGGTAGAAATGTAATCAGGCTAAGCAGAAAATTTGACGCGTACTTACGGAGTGGGCTGCTGTGCTCGGGCAGTTGCTTACAACACGTTGGCTGTGTGGTTAATTGAAAGTTTATAATATGAAAAAAAAATAGATAAAAAAATTAAAATTATTACTTACTTGAACGTTTTTCTTTTTATAAATAAAAAATTTTAATTTTTTAACAAACTTTTCATATGTATTTTTTTAACCAAAAATTATTTAAATTAGTTTATAAAATAAATTTACTTTAAAACACTCTCTTCCATTGCATAAAGAGGTCTCTCTTTCTTTACTCAGAACAACATTACGTAATTTTTTCTCCTCCTCTCTACCTCTCTTCCTATACATGTCGCTCTCTATACTGATTTTCTTTTTTCACCACCTTGTTTTTACTAAAAACTTTTTAGTCTTGTGTCTTCTTCATTATTATTCCATCCTTTTTCTATTTCTACCGAGCTCTCTCTCTCTTTACTGCCAGCAAGTCAACGTTCATTCGCTTTGCTGCTTAACCTCTCTTCCCCTAAGTCCCATTTTACACCAGGAAATTCTTGAATTCAACTCTGCTGGTGTTCTCTTTTGTGTTTTTTATTCGTGTCTACACTTGTCAATTTTTCATGAAAGAAATTATGAAATAAAATATGGGCGTACAAGGAGGAATGAACGAAATAGCAGGAAAAACTTGATACGAGTTAACGGTAAGTTTTCAAGTGTACTCTACCTCTCTCTTCTCATCTCCTTCGCCTATGTCGCGGCAGACTTGAATTCAAGAATTGCCTAGTGTAAAAGGGCACTAATCGAATTTGCACGGTTTCTCACGTTACCTCTCCACCTGATCTCTCGCTCTCTTAATTTTTTCCTTCTTTCTTTTCGACAATCTTTTTCTCTTTTCTCTCTGTGCCGATTTTATCCTCGTGTCTTCCTTTTTATCATTCTCTCGCTGTCTAGTTCTCCTCCATTGCTGTTCTCTCTCTTTCGACTATTCATCCACTTTTCCCTTATCTTCACTCCCGACCTTCTGAGTAAACTTTTAATTCTAAGTCTCTGTGATTGATTTCTTGTTGCAATTGACTTTGTGTTAACCGCAAACATCTCTGTGTTTTTGCCAGATATGGAGGAAGTACACTCCGGTACCTACACCTTCTCGGCTTTAAATTTATACAAGTTTTAGAAATATTCCGCCCACAGCGCCATCTATTGAAATTTTGTTTTTCTACCCCAATAAACTGGTCATCAGAAAAAATTAACCAAAACGGGCTTCTCTTCGGTTAATTGATTAGAAATAAAGGAGATTTTGTAAAAAAAAAAACGTTCTCAAAAATGTGAAATAAAATTTATGAAAAATTCAGTACTTGCGAAATCAACCCAGCGAGCAAAACATAAAATTTTCTTTAAATAAATAGATTGCAAATACTATGCTAGAAACCCGCGTGCTTTGCAGAACAAAATTCTGAGTCACTGTATGTTTACAAGCATTGACCACTCAATAACGCCTCTCAGCATTCTGCAAGCTCAATTAAATATTTAAATGCCGCCACCATCAATTGAATGGACACAGCATCAATAATGTTGCATATTTATTAGTTTGTTGTGTATGCATTTATGTGGTGTGTGCTGTATGTTGTTGTTGCTGCTGTCGCTCTTTGTTGTTTCATTGACTGTCACTATCAGCACTTCGTAGCATTTTCTACTTTTTCTGTTCTTTCAATTTAATGCAACAAATATCCGTTGGCGTAGAAGATGCTGTTATAATGCGTTTTCTTGCTGCAACTTGCGTTGTTTGTTGTTCCTGCTGTTGTTGCTTTTATTGTCAGCTGTCATTTTGTGCTGTTCAAATGCCTGATATGCAACTCAATTTCTGCTAGGATGCGCCATCAAGCATTGATGCCATATTCATAGACGCTTCTTTTTCCGCTACACATTGATTGTTAAGGGGATATTGCTCTCAATCAAAATTGCGCGCCAGTGTCTAGGCAATGTAGCCAATGTAGCTTGCAGGTAAAAATACAAAAGCAATGCCATTATATGGCAATCGCTTTATGCTTTCAGTCGATTTCTTTGTTATTTGCTTTTTTTCTACTTCTTGGCATATTCATCTCTTGATGGTCAATATACTTAGCTGTTTTATGAAAATGACCCAATGCTTGTCACTTGAAGCTATTAGCAATTGTTGCATCGCTTTTGTTGTTAGAGTGGCTGTTGATTTTAGTTTTTTGTATCTCTTTTTGTTGTTTTTTATTCATCACTTTTAATTGAAGTCGTACGTGTTGGAATTTACTCAACAAATTTTCTATTTAATGTCATCTGCGCTTGGCTTGCAGCAAAATCACACCAAAATGGCTAGACCAGTTAAGGTGTTGGCGCATGTTGGTGTGATGTTTTTGTTGTTTTTTGTTAGTCTTTATTTGTTGAAGCTTGTTTTTTGTGAAAGCATTTTGCTATGATATTTTATTTTTGATTTTTTTATTATAATTATTTATTGCATATAAATTAAAAAATTAGCGCAATTCAACGGTTTTGGCATATCGGTAAATAGTTAGTAGCTTTTAACTAGTAGCGGTGAATTTTTCTGTTTATGTTTTTGTTATATGAATATCTTAAGTGAAATCAGTAATTTATGATGATTTGCACTGTGGTTCAGTTAACCGAATTGAACTAATCCGCCAGGTGGCGCCAAGGTGCCGAAATTTGTGTGGTTAGCCCAACTTCTTAAAAACGGGTACTTGTAGAAAGAACAAGGATTTTTGCATGGAGATCGGATTTCCATGCAGTTTTAAAATTTTAATTGAGTTTCGAATCGTCGCACATTATTTTATTTTATTTTGGTTACTGCTATATTATTTTTATTTTTTTTATTTTTTTTTCTTTGAGTTTATTTCGTTTTAGTTTAAATTTATTTTATTTTTTTTGCTTTATTTTTATTTTTTTGATCTTAGTTAATTTTATTTTATTTTATTTTATTTTATTTTATTTTATTTTATTTTATTTTATTTTATTTTATTTTATTTTATTTTATTTTATTTTATTTTATTTTATTTTATTTTATTTTATTTTATTTTATTTTATTTTATTTTATTTTATTTTATTTTATTTTATTTTATTTTATTTTATTTTATTTTATTTTATTTTTTTTATTTTATTTTATTTTATTTTATTTTATTTTATTTTATTTTATTTTATTTTATTTTATTTTATTTTATTTTATTTTATTTTATTTTATTTTATTTTATTTTATTTTATTTTTTTTTTTTATTTTTTTTTATTTTATTTTATTTTGTTTTATTTTATTTTATTTTATTTTATTTTATTTTATTTTATTTTATTTTATTTTATTTTATTTTATTTTATTTTATTTTATTTTATTTTATTTTATCTAACTTAACATTATTAAATTTTATTTAATTTTATTAATTTTTATTTTAGTTTCATTTAATGTATTTTAATTTAATATTTTTTGTTCAATTTCGTTTTATTTTACTTTGTTTTCTTTATTTATTAATTTTTTTTGTTTTTTTTTTATATTTTTATTTCATTTTATATTTTTTTCCAATGCGTCACTCTTCCTCTTTTTGACCACTGTCGAGCTTGCTATGGCACGTTGCCGTTTTACTCTCTGAAAATCCCAAACGTTTTTGAATTACAAAAGCCACTTCCACCAACCCCACAAATCTCAAAATAATGCCTTATTTAATAATAATCAACTTTCAATGTGCCTCAACTTCACGCTCGCTCAATCAACAACGTGCAACCTTTTCACATGCACCTATTTTTAGTGAACATTTCGCGTGGCATGCCCACAATCATTACAACAACAAAAATAGCAAAGGATGTACGCCCGGATATTTGTACGTGTCTAACAATCAGTGAATTTCCGGCATTTTATTTCTTAATTACACACCAATGCACTCAAGCATGCATAGATACATTTGTATGTATGTATGTATAAAAAGCTAGGCACTTGGAGGACCATAATCTAGACACCAACTCATTTCTATGCTTAACTTACACACACACACACACTTACACTTTTAAAATCTACATAACTTGGCTGCATATTCAAATGCCCACTAAAGTATCCATTGATATGTGTTTATACAAGCAAATATTTCTGCCTTACACATACACAGAGAAACATATCTTAAAATATAAACTAAACACACACTAACCGCCTTTATCTGCCTCCAATCGCGCCAAACGACCATTGACAGCTGCAGAGCAGATCGTAGCAAAATGCGACGAGTCAAAGTATCAGCGTCTGAATAGTTGGTGATCAAAGTTGGCATGTTGCATCCGCATATTGGGATTGGACTTTACTCATTTATTCAATATCAAACGAGCGCTTATGTGATGGTGTGTATTTGTGTACGCTTGTCTTATCACATTGCTACAAATTCTTAAGCAAATGAGAAAATATCGTAGGCCAATCGCAATCTACATGCGAAAAAGAAACTTGCATAGCTTACAGTGAGTTCAATAAATATAGAAGCAACTTATTTTACGACAAAGCTTCCGTTGAATGAATATAAAATTTTAAAATTCAAATTTTCTAAAAATTTATTTCTATTAAAAAGCTTTTGAGCTTTTATAAATTGTATAAAAATGTGGGCACCGCAGTTAATATCATCGCGAGCATCAAGTATTTTTTGATACTATGGCTTTGCTTAAAAAACTTTAAAAAGTTTTGAGCTTTTAAAAGCTTTTATAGTTTATTGAATTTTTTAAAATAATTTTGGATTAAAAAAAATTATTTTACACCGTCAAAAGCTTTAGTTTTTTATATAAATTTTTCTAAATATTTGTAGTGAGAAACAACAAAACCAGCTTTAATGTCAAAAGCTTTCTAAAATACTTTTTTAATAAAGTTAATATCCTCACGATCATCTGATGGGTTTTGATGCTATGGTTCTCGAAATTTTGTTCCAAAAGTTTTTAAGGATTTTGTGCCTTTTTTATTGAAAGCCTTTTGAGCTTTTCAAAATCATCTGGCACCTTGTGTTTAGAAGCTTTGTTTAAAAAAGCTTTTAAAAAGTTCATAATTTTTAAAAGTTTCAATATTTTTGTTGAAAAGGGAAACTAGTTTTTTCTTATATCCATTTGAAATGAAACTTTATTAAACTTTGAACGATTTCAAAATAGTTCGCGAAGTAGATAAAGGCATCTATTTTCTTATGCCACATACTGTTTTATTCAGCTACGTATATTGGCAACCGCAGCAAAACAAACAGTCAGTACAAACAAACATAGCGCCTCAACTTTGCACAAATTAAGTCAACTACTAAGTGAGGCATGCAACAAGCGGCATGCAACAGTCAGTACAATGATTAAACTGTTACTTACATATCCTCATCGTCTTTATTTGTAGCATTTTCAACGAGCTTTACTCTTCTCACTTCCTTTGATAGCTTCTTCTTTCCCATTTTACTAAATACTGTTGTTGTTTCACTTAAATAGTTGACGTTTGTTGCATGCTTTTTTTTAGTTTGAATTGAATTTATACTTTTTTCTTCTTCTTCAACTTTCCACAAAGCTTTTTTCTACATTATTTGTTGTTCTTGTTGTAGCATTTTGCTACACTTTGCCGCCAACATAATTGCAGGCGCTGCCTTTTAGTTGTATACGGCCATCTACCACTAACGATCGATTGTTTGTTGTTGTTGTTGTTGTAGAAATCGCTATCTGCACTCTACTTTAGCTGCAACATCGATCGTCGGAGCTGCAGTAATTTCAGCATCAAATTTGCTTCTTATTTCTTCTGCTATCACTACCTTCAACTGTACTATGTGGTTCATTGTTCGCTTTGGTATGATTGTCAGTTTGAATGGTCATTCGTCAGTAGTACGCCTGCGTAGGTATAGAGTTATTTCAGTCATTGAGTGAACACATTGTTTAGCAAATGTGATAAAATGTTTTGCACAGTGTATTGAGAGTATTATTTAAAACTGTAGATGATATTTGAACAGAATTTTCTGTAGTCTACTTCCTTGCGATTCTTCTTCATATCTTCGCCTTCTTCATAAATATTCCTCGAAAATTTTAAAACTTCCTCTTTTGCTTAGATTCTTTTGGTACTATTCCGGGTTTAGCGGGAGAATTTTGATGAGCCTTCGAGTCATTAGATAATTTCTAAACAGAAATCTGGTACGCCTAAAAGTATGCTTCATTTAAACATACAGTGGGAAGTAATAAGCAGGTGTGGGGTCGATGTATGCTTTTTGGCGCTCAATATATTATTTCATAGCATCTTGGCGGTTGGTCCAAACTCTGATGTTTTAAAATTTAGGCCCGACGGGACTATAACAGGAATATTGGGCTAGGAATTACAACTCGCTTCGATCTTGAACAATTAAATCTTAAACCCCGACATATAATCACATACAATAGTTAGATCCCACTTTCGCCTGTACCTTCATGAGTTCTTTACCAAAATCGAACTTTTAATAAACTTAAAAGTTCAGTTAAACATATCCCTAATACAGGCGGAATAAATCAGCTAGCGCTAGCTAAATGCATACTTTTAGGCGCTCAAATTTCTTCTACGGCCTTTAAGACGAAATTGTTTAAGAATCTGTAAATATTGGAATTTTGCTGTTGATATCCCTCATTGCGCGTCCACTTCTTTCTGAGTCTGCGACTTTAGCATTTTTTTGCCAACTCATTCCACAATAAAGAATGTCTCCATTCAAGCATTTGCATAATTGGTTCTTGTAACCAATCAAGCTATTATCGCTTGTTAGTAGCTGGGGCTTAACTTACAGCAAGTCGGCATAAAGGCATATATCCAACACACACATACTGATCATCAAATACTTTTCTCTTATTTTTTTTTATTTTTTCCTGCTGCTCATTCATGGGTTTTCCATTCAATTTGCGCAGCAGCATACGAGTCCACATTTTTTTATATTTGCATTGAGATCGCTTGAGAGTGCCGCTTGCAATTGATCACATTTATTTGTGCATAGGTACATACCTACATGATGATTTAAGCGCTTACCAGTCATGAACTTACATATGAATGTTTGTCTACGATGTCTTCATTAGGTTGATGTATTACATTGGCTGACAAAGTTCATCAGTGGGTCATTTATTAAGACTTTTTGCTGGTTTGCTATAATAATGTATGTATGTATGTTTGTATGTTGTTAAACCTTACACTATTAAATATTTTACGTTTAAGTGACTCTATAGATCATATTGAACTGCATCAAGGTCTGATTGGAACGCTAGTATAGCTCGCCGTTGTACAATTGCGCTTGACTTTGGATTAAATTGTTGCGGCAAACAGTGGTGTATTTTGAAGAAGTTTTTAGGGAAATAAAAATATGCGAGTCTTAAATTTACCAAAAGTTTTGAGGAATATATATAGTAAAAAAACCTTAAAACCTTAAATTTTGAAAAAAAAAATCCTAATAACTTCAGTAATGAATTATAATAGGAATTTTTAAAACTTATAATTTTTTTCACGTGGCCATAAATTTCCAATAACCACTTTTGGAAATTATTAAATTTGTGCATTTTAAATAAAGTTTTTAAAAATTTCAACTTGAAAAAAAAATGATATTTTTCGAGAAAAAAAATAAATCCGAAATTTTAACACGTCTTTAAAATTAAAGAGTTTTTCTTAAAGAAATTCTCATAATATCTCATATTAGTTTTTGAAATTTAAATAAAATTCTATTTCAAAATAATTTTTTTTTGTTCAAACCAATTCCGAACTTTTAAATACTAGTTTTTGAATATAAAATAAAAAAATTGAAGATTGCCTTTCAAAATTTATTTTTTTTTTTGAAAAACCAATTCTGAACTTAAAAAAAATTTCTGATTAAAAGAAGAGGTATTTTTGAAAAAAAAATCGGAATTTTCATATAAGTTAAAATTATAAGCGTTTTAAAAGATATTACAACTTGTCAAAAAAATTTAAATTTTCGGGAAATAAATTTTCAGATATTTTAAAAATTAATAACGTTTTTTTTTTAAATACTAGTTTTTGAAAATAAAGTAAAAAATGCAAAGATTTCCATTCAAAATTAATTTTTTTTTTTTTGAAAAACCAATTCTGAACTTTAAAAAAATTTCTTTCTTAAAAAAGACGGATTTTTGAAAAAAAATCTGAAATTTTCACACATTTTCAAAATTAAAAATCTTTTAAAAAAAAATTACAACTTGAAAAAATTTCGATTTTTGGAAAATAAATTTCCGTATTTCTTCAAAATTAATAACGTTTTTTTATATTAATTTTTGAATATAAAATAAAAAATTTTAAGATTGTCTTTCAAAATTTATTTTTTTTTCCGTATTTCTTCAAAATTAATAACGTTTTTTTATATTAATTTTTGAATATAAAATAAAAAATTTTAAGATTGTCTTTCAAAATTTATTTTTTTTCTTTTATGAAACCCCAATTCTGAACCTTAAAAAAGATGTATTTTTGAAAAAAAGATCTGAAATTATGACACATTTTCAAAATTAAAAAGCTTTTTTATAAAATTTTCATAATATCCACTTCTTTGCAAAATATTATTTTTGGAATTTTAAATAAAAACTTTTAAAATGGGTTTTAAATAATTTTTTTAAATTTTGAATTCTAAAAAAATGTTAAATAAAAAAAAAAAATTTTTTTTCAAAAGTAAAATTTCCGAAAGAGACTAAAACTCATGCAAATAAATTTATCAATTTTCTGTAAGCTTGATTTTCACAAACTTCCACCGCTAGCCCCACTGTGCAGCTCACATATCTGACTCAAACACATAAATCAAGTCGCGCACTGTCAGCATGGCTATTTTTTTTTTTTTTTTTTTGCAATTGAAAATTAAACTATTTTTATTTGTTCGTCGTAACTCCACGCAGTTGCTGGGAGCTTAAAAAATGAACCGTCAGTGCTGTTTTTTTTTTTGCGAATCTCTATCTTTGAATTGTCAGTGTAACAACTGCTCCAGCGCGTAGCCCACCAAGTGCGTAACACAACTGTCTCACAACCAACTCACCGCTGCTGCTGTGGCTACTGTCTGTAATTCAGCTCAATTTTTTTCGCGCTGTCAACCCACGTAACACAATTTTTTGCGTTACGCAATTTTGCGCTACATTTTTTTCTGTCATTGTTCTCTATTGATGCTGGCGATTACTTTTCAATTCAATTATTCTACATATAAACATAATTGTTTAATAGCAATTTGATGTATAATTTTGCAAACAAAAAATTATTATCTGCACTTGTGAAAAGTTTTGCTCAACAATATTTCAATCACACATGCGGCATGACAAGCTGCCAATGAATAGCAACAGCTATGACAACAATAACATGCGAACAAATATAAGTTAAAATTGTAGACAACAACAATAGTAATACAATTAAATAAACCCAATTTGAGCAATCAACCATTGATTCCAGGCAATGAACTCACTTGAAACAAAAGACTTAAGCAACGAACGTGACTATGTGGTGACACTTTCAAGGTCAAACAATCACTTGTTTTTCTATTGGAGAATCGAGCAATAAAGTGTTTATTGTTGGGCTTTTTTAATTATTGTTTTGTTCTGCATATCCCCCTTCCCTTCCCCCCTCCACTTTTTTTGTTATAATATTTTTTTTTATCTTATTACCCCTTTTGTGTTACGCTCTAAGCAGCTCTTGTTCAATTCTGTATTGGCTCTAATTGGATGCTGGGACATATTGTTACTTATTTATAATTGGTAGCAAAAACGACGACCTCGTTGGCCTTTGTTGGCTGGGGTGAAACACTCTAGATATATAAGTCTTTTGCAAATAAATACATATTTACATATAAGTCTTTAATATTTATTTATTTTTAGTTGTTCTTTTGCATTAATGATTTTTTCTCCTTCTTCTTCTTTACAGGGTGCTGAACGTAAAACACGCGATGAAGAACGTCGTGCTGCTAAACGTAAAATGACCGCTACAGGACGCAAGAAGCTCGATGAGCTATATCATCCAGTTACCGATCGTTCGGAATTTTATACAATGCAAGATTTACAAAAGCCACCGGTACTTTTCTCACCCGCCGATGATATGGAAAAGGTGAGTGGCTGCTGGCAAACGAATGTAATTAACAATTTTATTATATATGATACAAACTTACAGTAGAAATTTTTAATAAATAAAATAAATTTTGTGGCAACAAGCAGTAAAAACAGCCAAAGTCGATTTAACCGAAAATTGTGCTTAGATATTTTAGCTCTTAAAAATCTAACATAACGGTATGCGTATTAACTTTCTAAAAAAAAAAATTTTAAACTTACCTTGGCTATTATTATAAAAAGGATTTGCATATTTTAGGGCGCAACCAACGAATATTCATATAAAGCACCTAAACACTGCTACAGTTGCGAATGCCTTGCCTTTTGCCACGTGTTGCCACAGATTTATCAATTTAGAGAAAATATAAAAAAAAATCGTTACAAACTTTTAGGCGCCTCCTAATAAAATTGGAATAATAGCACCTAAAAGTATGCTACACGTTTGATTGATTTTTTTTTTTTTTTTGACACAAAATTGTTAAATTACAAAATCTTGGCCTAATTCAAAATATTTCTTTTATTTTATCATTTTTCGTAATACATACGTATATTTATTGCTCAAGCATATTATTTTTGTATCAAATCTCACATTTTTATTCTCTATTCTTTTTCAGAGCTTCTATGGCCATGAGACTGATTCACTTACCGGCGCACCAGATCTCAAAGGCACATCACCATTCTTGCTGCATGGACAAAAAGTGGCGGCGCCAACACTTAAATTCCACAATCATTTTCCACCCGACGTCCAGACGTGAGTATATGTAAAAATCGTGACGGTTTTACGTCCAAATAGGGAAAAAAGTTTAACGGGGAAGCATGAGAGCGAAAAGTTTTAAGCATTAAAAATAAACAACATGCGTTGAAATTCAAAAAAAAAAATTTTTTGTTTTGAGAGTGGTGTAATTTTTCTTAAATAATTTTTTTTTTTTTTTTAAATTCAAGTTTTAAGAAAATTAAATTTGATTTTTTTTTTTTAATTTTTAAATATTTTTATTAATTTTTTTCTCTTTCTCTCCTTTCATTCCTTAGTGATAAGAAGGATCACCTGCTAGATCAAGGTCTGGTACCAAGTGCCATGGGCGATTTCGTGCCACCAATTAAACGTGGACGCATGTCACCGCCTACCAGCGAACGTGTTATGCTGTTCGTGCGACAAGAGAACGAAGATATTTATACACCGTTACATGTTGTGCCGCCCACTACAATTGGTCTGTTGAATGCGGTAAGTAGATAATAAAACATAAAAATAACAGTCAATTTGCTGTAACCCCTTAAAAATAAGCGTTATTATGTATTAATTCAAATACAGTGGCTGTCAAATTTAAATGACGCGCGAATAACTGTAGAAAAAAAATTTACTTGAATTGAAAATAATTTTTTTTTAAATATTGACTATTTTGTTATAACCTCAAAAAATCCAGTTTCTTAAATTAATTTGTTTTTTTTTTTATATGATATTCTTCTTTTTAAATATATCAAGTTCTAATTCACGAAAAATTTCTGTAAAATTTCAAAAAACATTTTTTTTAATATTTATTTTATTTTAAGAAATACAATTTTTATAAATGAAACTAAAATCTTTGTAAACTGGAGAAAACATTACCTAAGAAACATTAAAAATTTTCAAAAATTAAGTTTTTTAAATTTTCAATACAAATTTTCTAAAATCTCAAATTTTGAATTTTTTTGAAATCTTCAAAAATTATAAAAAAATTATAAAAAAAAAATATAAAAAAAAAATTATAAAAAAAAATTATATAAAGAACTGGAGAAAATATTTCCCAAAAAACATTAAAATTTTTCAAAAATTCAGTTTTTTAAATTTTCAATACAAATTTTCTAAATTCTCAAATTTTGAATTTTTTTGAAATCTGCAAAAATTACCAAAAAAAAATAAAGTTCAAAAAGTTTTTTTTATTTAATTCATAAGTTTAAAAAAAAATTTGTTTTTAAATTTGAAAAAATTCCATTTAAAAAATTTCATTTTTTTTTTATTATTGTTTCTTCTTTTCTCACAAATTTTCTTTCAGTCATTTTATTTGACCGCCACTGTAGCGTAGTTACTTAGTACAAGCATTTTTCATCAAATCTAATAAAACACAAAAACTCATTTTAAAAACAAAATAAAACTAAAGCTAACCGGATCTAATATTAAGCAAAAATACTTCAAAATTCAAAAATTGGTATAAAAATTAAACGGCAGCGCTACGGCGTGATCAAGTGCAAATAATAATTCATCTATGTATGATTTGCTTACGCCATTTTGTACATTTTGGTCACTGGACGAATTGGTTTAAAATTTCCAAAAACAATAGGTTATAAAAAGCTTAAAATTCAAAAAATATCGTTGCCAGATTTTTATTTTTTTATTTGGTACCAAAATGTGCAAATGCCCAAAAATAATTATTCTGATGATTTTTTTTTTTTTTTTCAATTTTCACACGCACTCATTCTATGTTTAACAAAATGAGGAAGAGGATTATAACTTATAATTATGGTTAAACGGTAGTAGATTTAGTATTTTATTATGTTTGTAAAAGTTACTATCTACAACGCTTCGCTAATGAACTAGCTAATAAAAAATGTGAGATAACAACTATAAAATGTTAATTAATTAACAATAATCATTTCTAATCGTTCATTTAACTTAAACTAAAATGAAAAATTTATATTAATCATAAACAAACAAATAAATAACGAAATACGATGCACAAAATACACCCACCCCTTAACGAGAGTTTACATACACTTGCGGTAAAAATGTTAGTAGTGAGTAGAGGAAAGTATTAAAAAATAGTAGGCATGTGGAATCGCTCTCCAAAATTCGTTGTTTGAGACCATTTTTTAAAAAGGGTAAACTTCCGCTCAGCTGGCAATACGTTTAAAAATATGTTCAGCCAACTTTTATTGCCATCACTGTGAACAGCGTGAACAAAATATTTCCGTGCTGTAAAAGGGGTTATAAACATTCAGTTGCATAACTAAAAATTAATCAGCAGCAGTTACATTTAGTTCAATACAACCATTTTTGAGTGATGCACGAACAAACATACTCACAGACAGTCAAAAATTCTTAAAAAGAGCATTTCGATAAAAAAAAATCGGTCTACTATTATTTTATTATAAATAAATATAGCAAAAACACCTCATATCACCAAATGAATGATAAGAATTATATAACTACCGACAAACACTACTAAAATATTTAACGCAATTGTATGCTGTAGGTATTAGAATTAAGAATATTAATAAGAAAAAAGCATAACGAGCAAATGCAAATATAACTATAACAATCAATCTCCATCAGTAATATAAGAATCACAACAGCAACAACAATTACAACACCTGAACAACAAATCAAAAAAATACTTAGTAATTGTTTTCTAAAGGAAACAGCAACAATGTTGTTTGCTATGTCAGTAATCCATAATCATTAGTCGCCACAGGAGGCATTTACAATAACAAAAAACAGATAAAAAAAAGTTAAGCTGACAATAATCTCTTTGCTCACTCAATAAATATCAGATTTTTAAACAACCACTAAGAATTTGCAAGTTTTACACACACACACACACCTACAAAGTAGCTAACTAGTCAATTTTCAGAACATTTAATCGTTTTCAAATATGTTAATCTAGTTAATAAAAATGAAAATTTTATGCGAATTCCATATGCAAATGATGCAAAGTGCACGTAAGGATCAACAACAACAACAACTACAATAACAATAACAACAACAGCAAATGTTCATTGTTATTTGATTGACGTTCGCGATGTTTGTATGTTTAATGACTTGTTAGAGCAAATAACTTAGACGTAAAATATTAATTAATAAACTTTGATACAAAAAAAAAAAAAAAAAAACACAAAAAATATTGCAATAACAACGTTCATAGTTTATAGTTTTCTAATGAATGCTAGTTACAACACATATGTTGAAATATACCAACAAATATAAATATCTATGTATGTATGTGTGTTTAGTATATTTACATATTTAGCTATCAAATGTGGCAATTTTTCAAGATCGATCATTAATCGTATATGTAAGTAATATCTAGTCGTATGCATCATTGCTCCACCCATTCATTATTTTTGCACGAATAATGTTATTATATTTACATATTTTCATATACAAATAACAACAATAAAGAAAGTGTTTTTTTTTTTTTTAATTAGAATATACGTATTCCAAACTTCTGCTGAAGGAAAAATAAAATAACTATTTTATCTTATTCTGTTTCTGTTCTTTTATTTTAATATTTCGTTTTAGTTTATTTTATTTTATTTTTTTTTATATTTTTTTTTGTTTTTTTTTTATTTGTGTTATTTAACTTTATTTTTTTTTTTTTTAATTTTTTTTTTCTTTGTTTTAGTTTTTTTATTTCTCTATTTTTTTAACATTTTTTTTGTTTTTTTTATTTCTTTATTTTTTTTTAAACATTTTTTATTTTTTTTTAATTTTTTATTTTATTCTAGTTAATTTTTTTTTGGTTTTGTTCTATTTATTATTTTAATTTTTTTTTGTAAATTTTTTTGTTTTCTTTTTATTCGTTCTTTTTTTATTTTTAATTTTTTTATTATTTATTTTTTTTTTTTTTTCATTTTATTAAATTTTTTATTTTTTTTTTTCATTTTGTTTTTTCTTTAATTTTTTTATTTTTTTTTTTTTTTGTTTTAGTTTATTTTTTTTCTTCAATTTATTTATCTTTTTTTATTCATTCTTTTTTATTTTTTATTTTTTTATTATTTATTTTCTTTTTTATTTTTTTTTTATTCTATTCATATTTTTTTGTTTTTTTTCAATTTTTTTTTTAGGTTATTTTGTTTAATTTATTCTTATTTTTGTTCTTTTTTCATTTTTTTATTCATTTTTGTTTTATTTATTTAATTTATCGTTTGAACGGTGGGCTAAAGCGGGAAACAGAAACAATACGGCAATACGTTGAAACAACTGACAGCTAAGTAGACTGCGGATGTTTGTATGCATTGCTAGAGATTCGACAGATACGGCAAAATAGCATTTGCTCTAAAATCGATATCTGACGTCTTGGCGGACTCATTTTGTTGAACGCTTAAGGCATGGAATCAACCTGCTCGTAAGATCTCTGCTGACTTTGTTTAAAAACATTATAGTGCATAATTTTAGGCGTGCTTTTCTTAGAATATTATCCGACTTCTAGATGAGACTCAAAGGATAAAACTGAAGCATACTTTTGGTCTTATTTCTCTAATAAGCTCAAACTATTACGTACGTCACGTATCTGACGTATTGACGGACTGACTCTGCTGAACGCTTAAGGAATGGAATCTCCCTGCTCGTAAGATCTCTACTGACTTTATTTATAAACATCATAGTATATAGTTTCAGGCGGCATTTTTTTAGGAGCATACTTTTAGGCATATTTTTTTAAAAATGCTCTTAGAATATCGTTTCGGTTCTCTAATTAGCTCAAACTATTAACCCCCTTATTCATAAAAATTATAAAAGGTTTATTAGCTCTTATTATTCAAAATTTGTATGAAAATGTCATTTTAAAAAGCTTTATAAACCAATTTTATTTTTTATGAATATGGGGGTAAGTGTATAAAGTCAGCTTTCATTCCATCTACTCATTTGTGATAATAAACTTAGCATACATACCGATCAATACAATCACACGATCACGCTCATATGCATCGCTCATGACACATGCACTTATACAACACACGAATTTGGCCTTTTTGATATAACACAATGTAAATAAATTGCTTTTCAAATGTTTCTTGGATACTCAGAAAAAAACGGAAAAAAGGTAGTGAAAACACAATAAATACGTCGGACTATATATTTTTCAAATCGCACCAAAAATCTGGCTAAACGATATTGGCTTAGTAACTATTGAAAAACATGCTTAAAATCTTTGCATACTTTCAGGAAGATTTTTTTTTTAAATTGGTCACAAAAATGCAATTGGCAAACAAAAAATTATAAATCGATTACAACTATTACAAACGAAATTTTTAAAATGAGTTTTTGTTGTAAGAAACATGCTATTGCGAAGAAGAAAAATGTCCAAAAAATTTAACGATTATGCAACAAAAAAAAAATAAAATAAAAAACTTAAAACAAAAAGAAACAACAATACAAATACAAACATCATTTTTCTCTCATTTTCTCAATTACAGATTGAAAGTAAATACAAAATCTCAACAGCGAGTATAAATAATATATATCGTACAAATAAAAAAGGGTAAGTAAAAACACATACATAATTACAATTAACATGTGTTAGGAAAATTAAAAAAAAAAAAACAACCACAAAACACTAAACAGTCATATGGTAAAAAAAAACATCTTCATTTTTGACGCATAAAAGCACTTATGGAATAGAATATATGTAACTACAAAGGATATAGCATTTAAATTGGTATATCAAAAAAACTTAGTCAAAAAGTCGACTGAATAATTTTCTATATTTTTTTGTTGTTTCTTACTACGTTATAGGAATGTTGCGTAAGGCACACACATAACGGCACCTATACTTTTACACACAACAAGTTCACTTAATTCATTTAACAACACTGCACGTCTAATTAAAATGACTAAAATTTTTTATTTTATTGTCAGCAAGCATATATATATGGCAATATGCAATAACAGCCAAAGTAGAGATACAAAAATTTGAGTGGCATAATGTTTAAGTGAAGGTTAAAATTTCATATTTCATTTAACAGCTCTAAGATTCGCACATAATAACGGAAAACTTAATAACTAATTCCTACCACTGTAACTAATCAAAAAACTCTTTAGCATAGTTTTAGGCGGAGCACGAACTTTTGGAACTAGACCACCCTTTTGGAGTAAAAAGTCGAAAAAACCACACCATAACTTTTTATTTTTATACCCAGAACCCAGCTTACAAATTTCTTAAGGTTTTCGGTTGCTAGCCTCGAAGTATCTCTTAATTTTTTTGGGTTTCCGGTTATTTGTGCCTAAACAATGTAGTATACCTTTAGGCGCATATGAAAATAATGCCCTAAAATTATACAACTTCATATAGTGCCAAGTTTAGTGAGTGAGTTACGTGATAGAAGAGGTGAGGGATGCCTTTGCCGGCTCAAAACATCCGTAAGGGTGATGCGATTTTTCTTGCGAGGCATATTTTGACCCCCTAACCAAAGTCGGAGCGCTCTGAAATAGTGATCCAAAAAGAGGCCGTAATTTCAACTTTTTTGCAATATGATTGCAAAAAGTGTATAGATACCATCAAAATGGAAGAAAAAATTAGCTTAATGTGCTGTTAATGCTGAGCCTGCATTTTGCATTTATCATTTAGCCCAAAATGCAGAATTTTTTCCATACAATTTTGAAAGCTCAACGCAACTAAATGCCACTTTATTTCTGCATTAGCTTTAGCATCTTCGAAGATACCTACAGTACGAACAAAAATTTCATTATATGAAAAAAGTTAAAAAAAAAAATTTTGCATACTTTTGGGCGAACCGCTTTTCATATTAGGATATCTTCTCACTAAGCAAATCAACGAGCGTACTTATGCAATAATTTTTCTTGTTAAAAGTTGCAATTTTCAAGGTGAAGAGTTTACAAGTTTGTTTAGAAAGTCGGTTTCTTTAATAACGAACTCACTTTTATAAAAGAAATGGAGTTTATCTGAAAAGGCAAGCATACTTCCACTTCCGATGTAGGAACGCACCTTAAGCATTCGAAAATTAGCTAAATGAACCCATCTTCGAAATGTACGACCGAAAATAGAAAATACTGCTTTTAAAACTCAGCATGAACACTACATTAAATAATCAAAAAACACTCCAAAATTTCTCAGAAAAAGTTCCAAAAGCCATCAAAATTTAAAAATGTGCCTAAAAAGAGCAAAAAAGACTAAAAAAAAACTTCAGGAAGCATCAGCAAAAAACTCCCAAAAGAGGCCAAAAGGACTCCGAAGTTCATTTAAAAAACAGAAATGTACGTTTTATAGCTCCGAATAGAGTATTTTTCCCTCCATTTATTAGGCTGGCTGGTTACCACTTCAGAGAAACAACTGCAGTCGTTATAAAGGAAATGCTGCCTAAAAGTATGCTATAAATATAAAAGTGAAATGGCTCACAGTGAAAGTGGTTCAGTAGTATCTTCTAATACTTCGTTTTGACTTCAGCTAAAATCCGTTTGTTAGTTTTGTTCAAAAAAAAAAGTGGTTGATCTGCTTTTGAGTCAGTATTTCCAATATTAAAAAAAAAATTCGTTCAGTTCTTGAAATTTTAACAAATTTGGTGAGGATTTCCAAGTTTTAGCTAGGCAAGAGTTTCAAAATGATTTCTGAGTAAACTAAAACCAACATATTGTGGTTTTTTATTGTTGACTTCATAGAGTCTAATTTCTTGTGTCGCTCTGTGCAGTGTGAAAGAGATTATATTAAATGTTTGCCTACCTTTAGGCGCAGCGTTGGTTGGGACTTGCCTATAGACAATTTTTGGAAACATTTTTATTTGTATTCTAGCCAAGATTTTATTTATCTTTCAAAATATATAGCATTAAATTTGTATACTAGCTTTCACGACTGTACTACATAAATTCTCTTTCTCTCTCTCTCTCCCTTTTTTCATACTCTCCCAACAGGATTACTGCGAAAATTGATGATGATATGATTTCGTACTATTGCAATGAAGATATATTTCTGTTGGAAGTGCAGCAAATCGAAGATGATTTATATGATATAACATTAACAGAGTTGCCGAATCATTGAAGAGAAAAAGCGAAAACAAAATCAAAAAAAAAAAGTTTTTATAGATAAATATTAAGTGCTGCATATACATACATATATTAAAGTATACTTAGTATATGCGTGATGCAATAAAGATGAAGCAGTGATGTGAACGTAAAACAAATGGATCTGGTGTGACAACAGCAATATGTGAGATACAGTGACAGCTAAATGTGTGAAGACAAACAAAAAAAAGAAGAAGCATTGTATTTGTTTACAGAAACTGCAAAAAACCGAGAATGGGTTTTAATGGAAACAAACACACAATAAATACAGTAAAGCACAAAACAATGGACACAATAATTATTTTATAATTAGATAAGACAAAAAAAAATTATAATTATAACAATTAGATAATACTCTTATGAGCGTAAATGCTATTTAAAAAAAAAATAACTAACAAAAAATGTTTTGAATGAATGCCTAAATGTTAGTAAAAATATATGAAAAGTGGTAAATGCTGCAAAAAAAAAAAATAAAAAAATTTTGGAGACAAAAAATATAAATTCCAGCTTATTTTTTTCTTAGTGATTAAATTGTATATGTGTGTTTTTTTTTTTTGTAGTTAGCATTTAAGTTCTAGTTTCCAAGCGCTTGAATTGCGATTCGTCTGCTAACAACAAAAAATTATGTAAAAATTAAAAAAGCTCCTTTTTTATTTTATAATATTTTCAGGCTTTGTTATATTTTTTTGGTAAAAATACCCTTGACAATTTAAATTGCAAGCAGCCACATACTTCTAGTTACTTTTTTTGTAATATTTCAAGTAAGCAATAATTGTAAAACTAATGAATTACTTAAAGTACAATAAAAGCTGTCATTATGCAACTAAAAAAAAATAAATAAAGATTTTAAATAAACTTGTAAGTCAACGAAAGTGCGTAATTGTCAGAAAGCTTTCGCACCACAAAACTTGCCGTGAGAGCTTTATGCATAACTACTTTTTTTAAAAAAATTTAATAAAATTCATTCGTTAATGCAATTCACAATTCCAGTGCTTTTTTACTCAATAAACGCCTTAGCAAATGCGAACAAAATTTATTTAAACCAAACAAAAAAAAAATAATAAATTAAATAAATAAAACACAAGAGAAATTTCTTAAAAAAAAAAAAATTAATTGCATTTTTTGAAAATTAGCACTATTCTCAGCACAAACAAAAAAATGCGTGCTGAAAATTTGCTCTAATAATTCAAAAAAAAAAAAAATTCATAAAATTTCTCAAAAAAAGCTCTTCTAAAAAATATAACTTTTTGTACATTTGATTTTTCCTTAAACAACTCAATTTAGTATTTAATTTTCTTTTGTCTATATAAAAATAAATACGTAGCTATGTATGTGAATGCATATGTATGCATTTGTAATTCATAGTTTTATTTAAATAAGTTATTTTAAACTGAAACTTTACTCATTCAATGTTTTTTTTATTATTATATTATTATTATATATACTATATTTTGCTAAATAAAATACGAACAACATTCAAATTGTTACAAAAAAACACATTTTTCGAATTTTCTTATACTCTTTAAAAAAAAAAAATGCAACAAAGCAACAGCTGATTGGAAGCTATTAAGCTTTTATTGAAGCAAGTTTTCTGCTAAGCTTTTTCGAATAGATTGTTCAGCCTCTTACACTTAAGCTACTTTTCTAGCAGTTTTTTAACTTTTGTCGCAACTTTTTCATGATTTGATAAAGTGTTTTTAATTATATTAAAGCTGTCTTCCTAACGACAAAGATCTTACACAAGTATTCGCCAATCAAACCTTCCCCCCTCCCCTTCTCCTTTTATAAACATGATCAACCAAGCTTTTATCACCCAATTCTTTCACAAGCATGGATAAGCTTTTTCATAAAGCAAAAGCTTCAGATTTTAGTAAGTTATTCGCAAATAAAAATTTCAAATCAAAGTTTTACGTAGTGCTTGGTTATTATTTAATTAATATCGTGTTCGCTACCAACATCTTTTAAAGAAACTTGGAAAGAGCTTTTGCCCTAGAGCTTTTCAAAGTTGGTCCTAACATAAACTTATTCAAAGCAAAAAAAAAAACATTTACAATCAAGTACTTTAGGTTAGCGGCAGTGGGTCTGACGCTGAAAAGAAATTGGACAACTAGGTAGATAATTTTTTTCGGAGGAAAGCTCAAAAAAGCTTCAATTAGTGAAAACAATGCAAAAAGAAATAAGAAAACACGTTTCTAAATCGGGAGCTACTTTCTAAACACATCAGAATTCTTGATAGTTGAAGAAGTTTAAACTGTTCTAAAGTGAAAGCTTTTTCTTTAAAGAACTGAGACTTATTTTAAACAAAGAATACACATTTCGAAAATATGTAAATTTTACTTTTGGGACAAACATTTTAGTTGATAAAATAAAAGCTTTAGAAAAAAAAACTCAGTTAGAAATGAATATATAAAAACAATTTAAAAGTATGCAAGAAAAACAAAGCTTTAACAAGCTTTTTAAAAGTAAAAGCTACTTTCATGGAAAACTTTATTTAGAACAAAGAATAGTAAATTTTTTAGCCCTGTCACATATTTTTATTAAATTTTAAGAAGCTTACGAAAATGGGCTAGAATGTTGATGAAGCTTTCGTGTTATAAAAGCTTACAAGGTTCACAGTTAAGGTTAAAGCTTTTTTGAACTTTAAACACAAAATCGTTCTTGCTGCGTGAAATAAAAAATGAGGGTTCCCTTCTTATCTTTCACTTAAAAAAGCTATACAAAATGCGCTACTTTTCTTGTACTACTCGAAAGCTTTCCGCTACTTCTCTTGGAACTACAACAACAACAACAAAACAAAGTCAATCTAACCACTTAAATAATGAAATTGCAATATGAGTACCCTAAATACTACATAAGTTAAGCACCATTATCGGACAAATATGATATATTATAGCAAGTAAATTTAGATAAGAAATATGTGCATTTGTTGTTGGAAACATTAAATGCAAAACTAAATAAAGGTATATAATTTAGTAAAGTAAAGAATAACGAAGGGCTAAGACGTATTTAAATTAAATTGATAAAAAAATACAAGTTTTAAAAGCATATGATGCAATGACGTAATGAAAAAAAGTAAAGGAATAAACACATAGGTTAGATTTTGAAAGCTTTTCTAAAGCTTCAAATCTTTATAATAAGTTTAGTTAAAAATCTTTCTTTTTTCTATTTTTATCAGCAATTCAAAATTTTATTAAGTACTCAAATATCAAATAAATTTATTTGAATGATTTTAATTAATTCATTTTTTACTGGATTGATTTAAAAAAAAAATTAAGTTGCATACTTTCTGGTGCTTTATTTTCCAATCAAAAGATTTTACTTTGAGTTAGATAATTTATTAAAAATACCTTTCAACGCTTTATAGCTTGTGTTGCCATAAGAACCAAAACTACAGCATTGCTTTTTTTACAGAAAAAAGCTTGCAGATTTTGAGCCTAAAAATATGCTATAATTCAAAAAAAAAAATAATATTAAAAGATTTTTATTTCAATAATTTACATATATCAACTTAACATATTAATACCAATACATAAAACAATAAATCCAGATATTCTTGCCGTAATTAAGCACAATTAAGGCAATAATTTTGTGCTTAAAATATTATTAAAAAAAAATTAAACATTTAATTAATTATATAAATAACTAAAAATTAATAAAAACATTAAACAATAAATATTTTTTTTTACTAACACTGAAGCTAGTTATTTAAGTAATTTTGTATATTTTAAGCTCAAATAATTTATTACGTAATAAAAAAATGCAAATATACTCATCTAAGTATCAAAAGCTTTTCGAAGCTGTACTGCATGTAAGCCGATTGTAATAGTGTAACTCTTTTTTTAATATTTCGATTAAAATCTAGTAGACACTGTTTGAGTGGCATTAAATTTTGTCAGAGCTAGCTATACAGAAATAAAGAGAGCAATGTATACAGCAAGAGAAGGCATAACGAAGAACAAATTGTTAAAACTCTATATCGATAACTTTTTATTATTACATACATACATATATGATTATTACATATTACATAATATTACTACGTAGTTGGTACCTTAAGCATACATACATATTTTACAAGATTATATATATATTTTTATATACATAAATTGTATACATATAAATATATATGAAAAATATTTTTATTAAACATAAATAAGTAAAAAAAAAAATTAAAGGTTGTTTTTATTTCTTACTAATGGATACTTTACATTATTTCAACTCGATGTTTCTAAAATCTAGATTCAATAAAGAAATCATGAAGTACATATCTATATTATATCGATTATTTGCCTCCATCAATTATTCCACTACATCGATTATTTTTTATCGATATTGGTATCTTAAGCGATCGATTACAGACAGATCAGCGTTATTAACAATTTTTTGCATACTTTTAGGCATATTCAGCGGAGGTATGGAATGTGATTTTGTTTCCTTGCAGCTTTTTTTCTCGTTTCTGAGCTCCTGTTAAAAACACATTTTTACTTCGCCAGGATTGCTCTTTTTAGCTACATGCTGAAAACGAATTCGATTACTAACCTATATCGATTATTTTTTGGTATCGATTATTTTTCAATACGATGCCGATATTTTAAACTTTATACCTCACTCTCCATCGCAAATTTGTTGCATACATTTCGTTTGGTTCGGAGGACTGTTATCAAATTATTTCCTTCTGTTGCAGCTTACTGTTGATTTCTGAGCACCTGTTAAAATAATACTTTTGTGCCGAATATGATAGCTCTGTTGAGTTGCATGCTAAGGACAGATTCGATATTCGGGAACCGTTTGACCGATTTGGATAAAATTTGGCACATACATATGTAGTATGATTGATTTTAAGACTATCCACTTAGGGGTTGCCACTTGGGGCGGTTTACAGGGTTGCCACCTATCCCTTTTTTTAAGTATGGGGCAAGATATGCCAATATGGGTATCAAATGAAAGGTATTTTCGGCGCTATGCCAACTAAAATATTTTCAAGTAGGGTTGCCACCTCATCGCAGTATATTTGCATATCCGGTACTATCTCGAGAACCGCTTGTCCGATTTAGATGAAATTTGGCATAGAGATAATATGCTTGATTTTAAAACTATCAACTTGGACGTTTGCTACCTAGATTGCCACCTTATCGCAGTATATTTTTATATCCGGCAATTTGGCAAAGAACTAGTGTGCGATTTCTTATCCACTTGGGTGTTGCCACTTGGTCCGTCTCCAGAGTTGCCATCTATTACATTTTTTTTAAATTTTGGAGCAAGATATGCTAATATGGGTGTCAAATGAAAGGTATTTTCGGCGACACACCAACTAAAACATTTTCAAGTAGGGTTGCCGCCCAGGGTTAACATTTTACCGTATTGTAATTGTATATTTTGGGGTAATTTTGGGATCACATTTGGATTACTTTAGGATCCAATTTAATCTTGGCTTGCCAATAACTGATAATGAGAATCTAGAAAATATACTCAACCAGGTCTCGTAATCGTTTATTCGCGCTTAACCGCTTAAGCGATTTTGGACGTTTCGTATCATTCCTTTTTAGCGACAACTGCAAACACCAATAGGATCATTTAGGGGTAGTTTTGGGAAAATTTTGGATTCAATTTTGAACCATTTTGGTATAAATTTTGGGTCGTTTTCGGATCATTTAAGAATCTTTTTGGGGTTATTGTAGGGTCATTTTGGGATCATTTTCGGATCATTTTGGGATCATTTCGGGATCATTTCGGGTTCATTTTGGGATCGTTTTGGCACCATTTTTGGGTCATTTTGGGGTCAATTTGGGCTAATTTTTGGTCATTGTGGGATTATTTCCGGATAATTTTTGGATCATTCAAGGATCTTTTTGGGGTAATTGTAGGGTCATTTTGGGGTAATTTTGGAATGATTTTGGGATCATTTCGGGGTCATTGTGGTATCATTTTGGCACCATATTTGGGTCATTTTGCTCTCATGCTACTTCAAAGTAGCGCTAGTGAAGATCTGATTGAACAGATCTTTAGTCCCATTAATATGGTCTGTGGACCATCGAATTCAGTCTCTGGCACAATGAGCCGAATATACTTATGTATACGATATCAAACAGCTGACTAAACGATCATTAGAGCGATTTACGAGATCGCCTTTCTAATAAGTCAGATGTATTAAAACATTTTGTATGCCTTTCGCTCTATTACATCTTAGGTGCAAGAAAAGAAAATTAATAATGTGTGGATTATTTAGTTGCAAATTGTTATTGTCTTTCGCTTTAAAATGAGTTCAGATGTGGCAGGATATGTAGGTACGCGTGGATAGCAAAAACAACAACAAATTCTATCGTAGTGAAGACAGCATTATTTACTTATTGCACATAATTTAACTTTTTCATTCATTCGCACATTGCATCGGTTCCCGGAGCATATATGTAGTAAGTTGCACTTGGGCTTAAACAATATAAATGACCACTTAAATCTAAGCGATTACTTTGTTGCGTTGTGATGAATAATGAATGGGCCACATTCCCATAATGTTTTATTGATGAACTGTGGCGGCAGCGGCAATGCCAATGCTTCACTCAAATGCGAGTTATGCGCTTGTGGATATATGAGGAGGAATGTAGGTATGTATGTATGCATGTGCGTTGGTCCCTCGACATTTTGTGTCTTTCACAGTATTTTCACATTTTTTATATACATACATACATGCAATTTAGATAGGTGGCATCACTTTGTGGCAATTTTTCCCACATTTTAGTAGATATTTAACCCAGCAGAAAAATTGTTAAGGTAAAACAAAATGAAATTAAGACAAGTAAGGAAGTCTAAGTTCGGGTGAACCGAACATTCAATACCCAGCGGTAATTTTTAGAACGGGATAACAATCATTAGGCCCTAGGAGTATTTACCTAATTTCGGTTACCGACTTATTTCAATTTATGTGATTTTCTATATCGAAAGTGGGCATAGTTGGAGGGCGATTTTATCCAATTACATCAGATATACTCCCAACGATACTAGTATGCATTGTGTCAAATTTCATCGTTCTATCTTAATCAGTTTAAAAGTTGCGACCAGTCAAATTTTCAAAAATTCCACCCTTAAAAGTGGGCGGTGCCACGCCCACTATAAAATTTTTTTAGAAAAATCATAAGAGGATGGCCGGTTGGATTCGCCTATGAAATTACATCATCTTAGCCATTTCAGTTACCGAGATATGTCAATTTGTGTGATTTTCGAAATTTTCGATATCGAAAAAGGGGGCGTGGTATTCATCCGATTTCTCCCATTTTCAATAGCCAAAGAGTAACCTGTATATAAAATTTCATATATCTCAATTTTTACTCAAGTTATCGTGTACACAGACGGACGGACGGACGGACGGACGGACGGACGGACATGCCTGAATGAAATCCTCTCTTCAAACTAAGAACTTTCATATATGGAACTCTATATCTATCTCGATTATTTTGTGCGGTTACAAACTACCGTTATGTGAACAAAATTAATATATATTAATATACTAGTACGCTGGGTATAAAAAAATTTAAAATCAAATAAAATGTAATAAAAAATTAAAAAAAATAAAATAAAATAAAATAAATTAAAATAAAAAAAATTTAAAATCAATTAAAATGTAATAAAATGTAATAAAAAATGTTAAAAATAAAATATAATATAATAAAATAAAATAAAATAAAATAAAATAAAATAAAATAAAATAAAATAAAATAAAATAAAATAAAATAAACTATAAAAAAAATAATAAAATAAAATAATATAAAATTAAGTAAAATAAAATAAAATAAACAAAAATAAAATAAAATAAAATAAAATAAAATAAAATAAAATAAAATAAAATAAAATAAAATAAAATAAAATAAAATAAAATAAAATAAAATAAAATAAAATAAAATAAAATAAAATAAAATAAAATAAAATAAAATAAAATAAAATAAAATAAAATAAAATAAAATAAAATAAAATAAAATAAAATAAAATAAAATAAAATAAAATAAAATAAAATAAAATAAAATAAAATAAAATAAAATAAAATAAAATAAAATAAAATAAAATAAAATAAAATAAAATAAAATAAAATAAAATAAAATAAAATGAAATAAAATAAATAAAAATAAAATAAAATAAAATAAAATAAAATAAAATAAAATAAAATAAAATAAAATAAAATAAAATAAAATAAAATAAAATAAAATAAAATAAAATAAAATAAAATAAAATAAAATAAAATAAAATAAAATAAAATATAAGAATATAAAATAAAATGAAACGAACAAAAAAATTTTAAAATAAAATTAAAATAAAACAAAGTAAAATTAACGTTTCTTCTCCCCTCAAACAATTAAGCCTTAAGTAATTACAACCATTTCCATTATTCGCGCTTTGTTTTCCCAACTGGGAAACATTCTATAAGAAAAAGCTCTTTAACGCGCCTGCGCACACATTACCTTTTCCAAACAAACACACTGTCCACAACAATTAATATTATTTAAACAACACAATTTACTTTTACCTTTTTTGTTTGTGAGCAATTGAGAAGCATCATCTACGCACAAAAGCTATTAAAATAAAGTATTTTTTTGCTGCTTTAATCGGCCGGATTGTGCAATTTTGTCACACTGGTGTGCCGCAAAACAAGCTGAGGGAGTCACTGAGCCGTTATACTGTGCTGCCAGTCTAATGGATAAGCACCTTAGGTGGGAAACAACTTTTATGATTTTAAGACTCCGACAGCCACTTATTTGTACAATGTACATATGAGAATTTAGCAGTTGACTTAGATTTGGACACCACATGCTATCGACATATTTGGCTTTTTTCACGACTCATCAAATTTCACATCGCATCACATCTAATATGCTCCCAAATGACTGGTGGACGATGGACAATAATGAGTAATGAAACTGACAGCTATGCTCTCGCATAGTATTCGTGCAAGCATTTTTCGTACCACGAAGTTTCCCTAGATGCGCCACTTGCGGTTTAACAGTTAAGCTTCATCCATTGCTACTCATCACTGCGGCCCCTCTTCGTTAGACGCAGCACTGAAACCACTGCCAATTAGTTTATGACTTTATGTGCTTTTAATTTGAGAAAAATTATGACTTGAGTGTATCTCGTTAATGACAACCAATAATTGAGGTGGCACAAACCGCAATTGTGAATTTTTCTTTTTGTTGTTGCTGTACATCACAAAAGCCGCTGTCATAAATGCAAGGAAAGGCCGTCTTTTAACTTAGCGTTTGTTTGACTTTTGATTGTTGGCAACTGCAAAGAGCTTATATTTTTTGTATATCTTTTATAGGCAGAAATTTTTAAAGTAAGTGAAAATAGGTGGCAACCCCTGCGATCCGTCTCAGCCTTGCATGTTCTCTTGGCTGAATATAAATTAAAAAAATTAAAACAAAATAAAATAAATAAATAAAAAAAAAAATAAATAAATAAAATAAAATGAAAATGAAATAAAATAAAAAATAAAAAAATAATATAAAGTAAAATCAAATGAAATAAAATATAATAAAAAAAATAAAATGAAAAAAAAATTAAATTAAATAAATTAAAATAACATAAAATAAAAAATAAATAAAATAAAATAAATTAAAATAAAATAATATAAAAAATAAAATAAAATAAAACAAAATAAAGTAAAATAATAAAAAAATATATAATAATGTAAAATAAAATGTAATAAAAATAATAAAATGAAAAAAAATAAATAAAATAAAATCAATTAAAATAAAATATAATAAAATAAAACCAAATAAAATAAAATAAAATAAAACCAAATAAAATAAAATAAAATAAAATAAAATAAAATAAAATAAAATAAAATAAAATAAAATAAAATAAAATAAAATAAAATAAAATAAAATAAAATAAAATAAAATAAAATAAAATAAAATAAAATAAAATAAAATAAAATAAAATAAAATAAAATAAAATAAAATAAAATAAAATAAAATAAAATAAAATAAAATAAAATAAAATAAAATAAAATAAAATAAAATAAAATAAAATAAAATAAAATAAAATAAAATAAAATAAAATAAAATAAAATAAAATAAAATAAAATAAAATAAAATAAAATAAAATAAAATAAAATAAAATAAAATAAAATAAATGAAAATAAAATAAAATAAAATAAAATAAAATAAAAAAAATTAAAAAAAATAAAATTAAATAAAATAAACAAAATATAATAAAATAAAATAAAATAAAATCGAATAATATGTAATAAAAAAAATATAATAAAATAAAATAACATAAATAAAAAAAAATAAAATAAATTGAAATAAAATAAAATTAGATTAAAAAAAAATAAAATATTATAAAATGAAATAAAATAAAATAAACAAAAAATAAAATAAGATAATATAAAATAAATAAAATAAAACAAAAAATAAATAAAATAAATGAAAATAAAAAAAATAGAATAAAAAAATTAGAATAAAATAAAATAAAATAAAATAAAACAAAATAAAATAAAATTAAATAAAATAAAATAAAATAAAATAAAATAAAATAAAATAAAATTTAAAAAAAATAAAATAAAATAAAATAAAATAAAATAAAATAAAATAAAATAAAATAAAATAAAATAAAATAAAATAAAATAAAATAAAATAAAATAAAATAAAATAAAATAAAATAAAATAAAATAAATGAAAATAAAATAAAATAAAATAAAATAAAATAAAAAAAATAAAAAAAAATAAAATTAAATAAAATAAACAAAATATAATAAAATAAAATAAAATAAAATCGAATAATATGTAATAAAAAAATATAATAAAATAAAATAACATAAATAAAAAGATAAAATAAATTGAAATAAAATAAAATTAGATTAAAAAAAAAATAAAATAATATAAAATGAAATAAAATAAAATAAACAAAAAATAAAATAAGATAATATAAAATAAATAAAATAAAACAAAAAAATAAATAAAATAAATGAAAATAAAAAAAATAGAATAAAAAAATTAGAATAAAATAAAATACAATAAAACAAAATAAAATAAAATAAAATAAAATAAAATAAAATAAAATAAAATAAAATAAAATAAAATAAAATAAAATAAAATAAAATATCATCTACTTCGTTGACTAGGCGAGCAGAGGAAGAGCGGAGACCAGCTGGATGCAATAAGTATTGCCATTATAACATGCTTATAATGATTTTGGACACTGACTATGGCAAATGATTTTGGAACGCTGAAAGGTGTAATAAAAACTTTTCCAAAACTTTTTTCGCATGACTAGACGCTGGCGTCAACATTTTAATTCATTGATTGCATTCAACATTTCAAGGCAGCAAGGTTCAACCAAAAAAAAAAGTGCAAGCTACCAGTAGATGATGGACCAAAAGTGCGTTCACCAATTACAACTGCAACAACAAATTGAATAGCAACAATATGTCAACGGCTGACTGAATATTGGCGAGCACGCGGTGTGTAGGGAGACAACAAAACGTTTGGCAGAGCAAGGGCCGTCGAGCTGACTACTGGTTAATCGAGTTTGTGAGTGCCTGCACTCCGTCAAATGGAGTCATTAAATGCGACAATTTCATTTTAATGATGCGTCATTGTGACAGTGTGACAATCGTAATCGCACAAAACATTTCAACATATTTTGAAATTCCTTTCATTGAGAGACAAACGGTCAATCGCATTATTGCATTTTCGCATAGCTGACATACCTCTAGTCGTATATATTTATTTGTATGCATACATACCTACATATGTATTTACAACACAATTTTAATTGCTCTTAAACAACTTTGGGAGAAAAATAAATAAATTTGTTGATGATGACATGCAATCAGCGTAGAAAAGTAGTTGTAAACCCGTTTTTCTTACCTGTATTTTTTTAGATTATTCGTTATAAATATAGGTCCACAAGAAAACACAATTTAATTTTTTTTTTTAATTGTCTTTGCATTTTAATTTAATTTTCAATTTATATCTTTTTTTTTATAATTTTGTTTTTGTGTGTTTTATATATTCATTTATGCATTTCCAAACTCTATATTCAATACTATTTATTTTTTTATAAACTTTTTTTTACCCATACATTATATTAGGTATTTGTTATTAAATTTAACACTTTATTTCTTTCACTGTATACATTTTCATATGGACGAACATATGAAAATTAGGTAGATTTTTGCTATAATCATTTACTAATAAACCTTATACATAAATGAGTTTGTATTGAAAAGTGATTTATTGAGAAATGTTCTTAGTCAAACTTTTTTTATTTTTGTGTTTTTTTTTTTACACACCTATTTATTGCAAAAATTGTGAGTTTCTTGACTGATTTTGGGTGGTTTTAATTTTTGTATGATTTTTTTTTTATAAAATACTTATAAAGTTTACTTCTAAAGTAGTTTAATACCTCTTAATGTGATTTCAATTTTGTTTTTATTTTTCTTTTGTTTTTTTTTTTTCTTGCGGTTCAAAGCTAGATATCGCTGATAATTTTTTATTTTATAGCGACATCTAGTGTTCATTCCGTCATTTTGGTTGTAGTTCTTGCTATTTTTGCTTATTTATCGGTGTAGCGGTGAAATCGTAATTTCGGTTTCTCAAATCAGCTCAAATCTTCTGCAATTTTGGGAATTTATAATGAAGGTTATGCTCAAGTTAATTCCCAGAAACGTAGTTAATTCCAGCTAATATATCAGCCCTATAAGTCCTGCTTCACTGCCAGCCCAACAAACCATGAAGTTAGATATCGATTTGAGGTAGATTAGAGAGCAAGCCCTATTCTCTAATCTTTAAAGTTAGACGACGATTCGAAAAACACTAGTGAACCATAGCATTCTCCAACAAGATGGGAAATAAATTTCAAATCGAATAAACCATAGTTCCCTAGTATAATTCTGTAACCTATGTATCCGGAATCGAATTCTTTTGTAGTTATCTACTGTCGGCCTGAATAGAGAGTAGTTAGAGAATTATACCCTAGTTATCTAAGGCGAAGACGAACATCTCTCCCTCTTTAGAGAGTCTGTGTTTGTTGGGAGGGAATGCTGGAACTAGCTATCATTAAAATTCGGTAGGAAACACTCAGGAAAAATTTCATGGGTGCCTAAAAGTATACAATGCAACCTCTTAGAACCATATGCAAAATAGAACGCCTAAAAGTCAGTGATGAGTTTTTAGTAGAATGTTTTGGGACCATTTATAAAATAAAATAAAATAAAATAAATTAAAATAAAATAAAACAACATAAAATAAAATAAAATAAAATAAAATAAAATAAAATAAAATAAAATAAAATAAAATAAAATAAAATAAAATAAAATAAAATAAAATAAAATAAAATAAAATAAAATAAAATAAAATAAAATAAAATAAAATAAAATAAAATAAAATAAAATAAAATAAAATAAAATAAAATAAAATAAAATAAAATAAAATAAAATAAAATAAAATAAAATAAAATAAAATAAAATAAAATAAAATAAAATAAAATAAAATAAAATAAAATAAAATAAAATAAAATAAAATAAAATAAAATAAAATAAAATAAAATAAAATAAAATAAAATAAAATAAAATAAAACAAAATAACATAGATTAAAAATAAGTGAAATAAAATAAAATAAAATAAAATAATATAAAACAAAGTAAAACAAAATAACATAGAAAGTGAAAGTGAAATAAAATAAAATAAAATAAAATAAAATATAAAAAAATATAACAAAATAATAAAATAAAATAATATAAAATTAAGTAAAATAAAATAAAATAAAATAAAAAAATATAAAATTAAGTAAAATAAAATAAAATAAAATAAAATAAAATAAAATAAAATAAAATAAAATAAAATAAAATAAAATAAAATAAAATAAAATAAAATAAAATAAAATAAAATAAAATAAAATAAAATAAAATAAAATAAAATAAAATAAAATAAAATAAAATAAAATAAAATAAAATAAAATAAAATAAAATAAAATAAAATAAAATAAAATAAAATAAAATAAAATAAAATAAAATAAAATAAAATAAAATAAAATAAAATAAAATAAAATAAAATAAAATTGAAAAAATAAAATAAAATAAAATAAAATAAAATAATAAAATTATATAAAATAAAATAAAATTAAAAAAAAATAAAATAAAATAAAACAAAGTAAAATAAAATAATGTAAAATAAAATAAAATTAAATAAAATAAAATAAAATAAAATAAAATAAAATAAAATAAAATAAAATAAAGTAAAGTAAAATAAAATAAAATAAAATAAAATAAATTAAATTTAAAAAAATTGATAAATAAAAATATAAAAAAAATGTATAATAAAATGATAAAAACAAAAAAAATTAAATGACCTAAGAAAAATTAATAAAATAAAAAAAAAATTTAAATAAAATAAATAAAATTTTAAGAAAATAATTATAATAAAATAAAATAAAAATAAGATAAAATAAAAAAATGATTTCAATTGCTTTCTTCCTTTGAATTGCAACTATTAGACAAATTATTCTAATAATTAATAAAAATCAATAAAATAAAATGCATAGAATAAAAAGGAATGAAATCAAATAAAATAATAAAAATTACTTAAAATAAAATAAAGTAAAATAAAAAAATGAATGAAATCAAATATCATTAAATATAATAAAAAATTTATTTAAAATAAACGTACTGCAACTTGAGATTTGATTTAAATTTTTAGGATCCAACAAAAAACTAGCAATAGCGATTTCCAGCATCTCTGGACTTGAATCTTATAAACAACTTTTTATGTAATTTTTAATTTTGTTCCTAAATATTTATAATTAAAACATGCAATGTCCGCCAAATTTATTAAGTACTAACATATGTTTTTATCAATTTATTTTTCCTATACGAATTACAATTTATTTATTTAAATTAATTAAATTTCGTTAATTTCTAATTTTTTTTTATATTTTTCTTTTTTTTATATAAATCGAAATATTGATGTACTCGGTTGTACGTGTGTCAATCAATTCCTTTTGTCCATAATAACTAATACATTGCGTGCATGGTGTGACTTATGCTAAACTATGATTACACTTTTTAATATAAAGATAGCTATATATATTCAATGTAAAAAACTACAACAGTTAGTATGTAAAATAGATTTGTTTTTGTATCTTTCAACTAAGTGTGTTAGTACGAGTTTAATAGTAACAGAAATTCTGATTTTTTTTTTTTAAATTTTTGAAACCTAATGACAGATATTATTTTTGCGTTAGTTCGTTCGACTAAGTGAAGCTCGTTTTTTTGTAACGCCGCTTAGAAAAACTTTTTCAAAACAATTTTAATGTTATCTCTGCCGGTACTTGTACCTGGGATTTTCGCTCCTTGTTATGAGTACTTACCTTTATTCATTTCAGTATCATTCAGGTTGCTTAAAACGTACTGCCATGAGGTCGGTGAAGTTTGGGGTATAAGATTTGAGTTGAAAGAAAGGACTTGGTTGAAGTCGTTTAGAGCTTTATGTTTAACTACTTACTTAATTTTTTAATTTTTTTTTTTTCAATTTTTTCCGTTGATAAGGATTTTAACAAATTTTTCACAGTTGTTGTTTTGTTGTAATTTACTTAAACGTACACATCATCTTTGCGTATTGGCAGTGATTTCAAGTATGCAAATATGTGTGTGTACTATATAACTAGATAATTTTATCTAGCACTTCCTATGTTTTGTTTTTTGTGTTTGGAAAAAAAATGTCGGATAATAAAAAAAAATGTGATAGGTGGAACTAATTAATTTTTTTATTTATATTATTTATTTTTTTTATAATTATTTTATTAATTTTAATATTAAAAAAACTCAAAATGTAAATAATTTGAAGAAAATTTTCCCAATGGTCAAAAGTCTACGCAAATATTCAAAATTTAAAATTAAATTTTTTTTAATTTTATTTGTTTAATTTAATTTTATACTATTTTATATTTATTTATTTTTTTACTATTTTAATTTTATTTAATTTATTTTTTATTTCATCCTTTTTTATTTTATTTTTTTAATTGAGTTTTTTTTTAATTTTGTTATTTTATTTCATTTTTTGTTATTTTTTTTATTATTATTTTTTTAATTAATTATTTTTTTATTTTATTAATTTTAATTATAAAAACCCCAAAAAGCATAATTTGTTAAATTTCTAAACATTTTTTTTTTAATTTACTTTTATTTTATCTTTTTTATTGAATTTTATTTTATTTGTTTTTTTTTTATTTCATTGTGTTATATTTTATTTATTATTTTTTTTTTAAATTTTTTTTGTTGATACTATTTTTATATTTTTGTTTTTGTTGTCAGTTATTTTGTTTTTTTTTTTAATTTTTTTTTTACTTTTTTTTTATTATCAAATTTGGACATTTTTAATATTTTTTTTATCTTTTTCCTTCGAAAAATTATACCTTTTTAGTAATGGTAAAAAAGTGGTATCATTTTAAAGGAATCAAGCTTTAAACTAAAATTAAAAAAAATATTGAAATGTCCAAAATTGGAAAACATTTTTTTCATAAAATTTTTCAATAATTTTTTTTTTTTTTTTAATTATATTCGAAAAAAACGGAAAAAATACTTTAGAAAACGGTTTCCATGTTTCTTCTTAGCACGTCCATTCCATGACTTCTAACTTTAAGAAAAAAGGCTTACACAAAACAAATTACGAATTCAAGCCCGTATATCTCGGTAACCATCCAATATTTATACGCGACTTTTAGTGATATTTTATTTTTTTTTTTTCATAGCAGATCACTTTCACCAAATTTCATTCAAATCGAATTTTTAGGTATTCCGTTTGAGCAAATTTTACCCCATATATAGACGAATGGTTTTTACTGAGATTCACTCTCCTTAGGAATAAGTCGCTCTCTTTAGTTATGGTTTAGTGGGCATAAAACAAATAATGTCTACATAATTAGACCCGAACTCGTAGCTTGTAAAAATGTAGCTATGCTTTAACGAACACACAGAGAAAATTGAGCTGGCGATGGATAAGAATTGACGGTGATTTGGTCATATCAAACAATATATAGTTAAATATATCAACCAAAATATGGGTTGATTCAACCAAAATCACGGTCAATTCTTATCCATTCCCAGCTCATTTTTATCTGTGAATAAAACTAAAAAAAAAAAAATTAAAACGGTACTAAAAATCAAAAACGCATTTTTAACTTTTTATAAAAACAAAAATGTAATTTATATATTATTTTAACAAATTTGTTCTAGATAAATAAGAAGAAATTATAATTATACAACTTTTTAAATTGTTTTGGCTTTAACTTTTTGGTAGCTGTTTTGTGCTTTTTTGTTTGCTTTCTTTTGTGTACATATGGCTTTGGATTATATACTATATATTTGTTTTTAACTATATTAACCTACGGACTTAGTCTAGACATTCATTTAATAAATACTATAAAATACATTTACACATTTCCTTTTAATTAGCTTAGTTTAAATACTAGATTTAAATTCTTTCATCTATTTATTTTTATAAAAAACAAATCATATATAATTACAATAATACAATCGTGTAATGCATGCTATATGGCTTCGGCGACCGGGAATAACAGCCAAAGTCGGGGATGAAATTCAATGGTCGCTGTTATATCGTCGCTCGCTTGCCTGATGCATTGATGCAAATCAAAGTTTTCCGCAAATCATGTTTAATAGTTGACTGTTTACGAAAATCAATACATTTCTAACCGTTACTGTTTTTTTTTTTTTCAAATTATAGTGGCTTCTTCCGCATTCACGATTCTTTGACTCAAAATCGAAAAAATGTCACATTAATTCTTCCGGCAAGCAAGCGTCGATATCGTATGTGATGTAATTATTTAATAGTACTACATAAAAATTTAAATTAATACTAAGCAATTAATCATTTGAACCTATTAATTATTTTTTTTTTCTTTATTTTCAAAATGCTTTCGATGTAAAAATTCATTTGGTTTTTTTTACTTTTTAATGGCTGTTTATGGCTTTTGTTGTTCTACTTCTTTTTCTATTGCTATATGTATTTTCAGGCATTCCATCGAATTTTTTTATTTTCGAAACTTCAACATACATCCGATGAATTTCATATCAAACCCAATATGCATTGAACCCGACCCTCTCAGAGTTTGATGAAATTTTGCATACAGGTACATCTTACCTACCCAAACACAACCTCATTTTTAGAGATTGCATTTTCGAAATCGAAATTATCGAAATATTCGAAAATATTCGAAAAATGATGATAATAAGTACTTTTGAAGTGCGATTACTACGGAATGGCTTTACCGATTTCAAAGAAAGGTATTGAGTTGTTGAATTTAGCTTTCAAAAAAATACACTGTAAAAAATTTTTAGTACACTGAAAAAAAATGTTTTTCAAAATAAAAATTTAAACTGAAAAAAACACTTCAAAGATCAAGCGTTTTGAAAAATAAGAATTTTTTAAGAAAGATCTATTTAATATATATATCATGAAAACTAAAATGGCGTTTTTTCCTTTTTTCCAATTTATTCAAGTAAATGGGTCATTCCATGCCAAATCGACAAATTTTTTACCTGACCCCCTTCGATTTCGGAACATAAAAATAAAAATAAAAAAAGGGTCGGGCTTTTAAAATTTTTTTATTTTTTTTTCCGAAAACTACATTTAAAAACAAAAATTCAAAAAAAAAATTATCCCAAACGGTTTGGATTTGGGAAAAAAAATTTGAAAAAATTCTGAAAAATGTCTTTCGGGGGGTAGAAAAAGATAGCAATTTTTGGCGAAATCGAAGGGGGCCAGGTAAAAAATCTGTCGATTTAGCATGGAATAACCCAAATGCATCTCTTGGTTACTTTCTTATATTTTGATATCACGCGTACACTAATCAACCGATTTCAAAAATTTGTATACCGTTAGAAAGGCATTAAAATCACCTTTTGAAAACATACACTGTAAAAATTTTTTATTACACTGAAAAAAAATGCAATTTCCTCAAATTCTGAGGGAGTCGGGTTTTTGATATGAAATTCATCATCTCTTTTTTAAATAAAGCTTTTTTGTACATTAATTAACTTTAACAAAAACTTAAAAGTATTCAAATATTTATACCTATACCTTTACCTAGTAATAACAAAAAAAAAAAAAAAAACAATATAAATTAACACGGAATTTGTAGATTTTCTTAATTTATGTATTCTTAAACTTAACTTTTTTGTCGTAAATAAATATTGGAATTATAAGATCTCGTGTTCGTTTCGTTTCTATAGTACTTAAAAATCACTCGAGTAAAGTAGAAAAGGTAATAGCATTCGAAGCATGTAAAGAGAGTAATAACAGTCAAAGTCAACGGAGGACAGCTTCAAAGTATTAGCAAATGCGCATGACAGAGACAGCAGATAATTTCTCCACTCGACTCTCACACCTGCTATCGGAGAGCAATTCCCGACCTAACGATGTAACCGAGCAATGAAAGCATATCTCTCACTCATTACGTACCGCCGCTGAGGCCACTATAGGGTTTCAGCGAACCCGCAAGAACAACTGGTACGATGAGGAATGCAGCACTCTCTCGGACAAAAAAGACGCTGCATACAGGGAGACGTTGCGAATGGCCGCAACCCGCATTGTATGGCAACGCTATCGTGAGGCAAGGAAGAGAGAGGCCTATTCAGAAAAAATAAAAGTGAGGAAAAGTCGTCTCACCACACCTGGCTATGATGAAGCGAACATAGCAATATCAAGGCTGAAAAACAACAAAGCGCCTGGAGAAGACGGACTACGCGATCCCGCTAACCCCACCAACTACCGCGGAATCAGTCTTCTTAATATCGCATATAAGGTTCTTTCTAGCGTGTTGTGTGAAAGACTGAAGCCCATCGTAGAAAAACTGATTGCACCTTTTTAGTGGGGATTTAGACCGGGTAAGTTTGAATTTGACATCCCTGCAAAGCTTATACGGCTTTGCTAAATGACGTTGAGCAATACCAACAGCTCCGTCAGAATCGGGAGGGACCTCTCTGAGCCATTGGAAACCAAACGAGGCTTCAGACAGGGCGACTCCAGATAGCATAATTTTAGGCGTTTGATTTTTACCTATTTTCCGAACTCTAGTCATGCATGCGCTTTCATCACTAAGCGCCTGAAACTATGCACATTATTTATTCTACTTTACTCAGCTTTGTATGTATGTGTATTTCTTTTATGCAACAACCGCGCTGACTAGATTTGTTTTGCATTCACACTCTCACGTAGTTAAGGTTTTTATATTTTAACTAACTTTTTCACATTTATATTAAAACTTTTTTAATTTTTACATTTTCATTTCTTTAAAAAAAAACATCTCTTACTTTTTCAACCGCTTCCCAATTCATTGAATCTAAACATTGGCTTTTTTAACTTTACTATTTGTGCGCATACAATTCGTTTGCCGTTTAAATTTAGTTTTTGTTTTTACTTTATCATTCTTTTACAACATTGATCCCTTTTCCTTTTCGCCCAAATCGCGTTGGGCCTTTTTTGTTTCATTACAACATTTGTGCCTTGTTTTATCTTCTTGCCTATTATTATTATCCTAGATACATTTCTGTAGAATTTTGACAAAACAACTTATTCCAGATTTTTTGACAATTTTTTAGGAGAGCGAAAAAACTATTTTGCATATGATTTTGACCCAAAAAAATTGAATTATGTTGATTTTTGCGGTACCATAACTTTTAAACTAAAGGTCAAAGAAACACGCTAGTAGGACACAATTATGCAGAGCAAAGAAGAAAAACCTATGAAGTCAATATCTAAAAAATGTCCTATCTCGAGATAAGTTGTTTTGTCAAATCTCAACAGATTTCTTTCGAACGTCTAGAGATTGGAAAATATGTCAAAATCAAACGCCTAAAATTATGCTAACATAATTGTCACTGTTTTACTAGTACTTAGAAATTAAGACTATTATAATTTTGTCTATATAACTGTACTACGTAACGGCATAAAATCATCGAGATAGATAATCGTCTGTCCGTCCGTGTACACGATAACTTGAGTAAAAATCAAGGTATAAAACCGATTGAAAATAAAGTTCCGGTTTCGGTTTCGATTTCGATTTTGTAACGGGTTGCGGTTTCGGTTACGATTTCGTTCCGGTTTCGGTTTCCAAATAATTTTGCTAATACAAAACTCAAATATGTACCTACCTTAATGCAAAATAAGTCTGAATTTTTATAACTTTATTAAGGTGGTCACGATGGATTTTCTCCAATATAGGATTAATATTACTTCGGCTATTTATAGAAGAATTTTCTGCAAAATAAATTTACTCTACTTTTCTATTAGAAAAATTATAGAATGGAATTTACATATAAGAGTGATGCTTTCTGGGATGGGCCACTAAATAATTTTTTTCGAATCTCGTTAATTTTTTTCGATGGCTTAAGTGGACTATAGTTCAGTTTCCTCTTTGAGAATTTTGATATTGAGGCCAGACCGTGTCTTTTGTAACGTTACTAAACCATCTTCCATGAAAATTATTCAGAGTAGCCTTTGATAAAATAAAATATCTGTTCACAAAAAGAGCACACGGAGAAATTGAGCTGGTGATGGATAAGATTGACAATGATTTGGTCATATCAACCAAAATATTTGTTGATTCAACCAAAATATCTGTTGATTCAACCATTTATTCTGTGAAGACATTAAAAACAATTAAAACCCGTTTGGAGCCGGTTCCGGCTTTTGAAACGGTTTCGACTTCGTTCTCTTTCAGATAAAAATGAATCTGTTTTAATCGGTTTCGGTTTCACTCCCTGGTAAAAATTGAGATATTTGCATGAAATTTGGTATACATCTGGCCAAGATAAGTTGCTATTGAAAATGGGCGAAATCGGATGATAACCCCGCCCTCTGTTTCGATATCGAAAATTTCGAAAATCACATAAATTGACATATCTCGGTAGCTGAAATGGCTAAAATGGTATAATTTTATAAGTGAATCCCCCTGGTCATTCTCTTATGATTTTTTGATAAACTTTTTAAAGTGGTGTGGCACCGCCCACTTTTAAGGGAGGCATTTTTGAAAGTTCGACTGGTCGCAACTTTTAAACTGATTACGGTAGAACATTGAAGTTTGTCACAAAGCATCCTAGTATCGTTGGGAGTATACCTGATGAAATTGGATTAAATCGCCCTCCAACCACGCCCACTTTCGATGTCAAACATTTCAAAAATCACATAAATTGTCATAATTCGTTAACGGAAACGGCTAAAATTATATAATTTGGTAGGATGAACCCCCTAGTCATTCTATTATAATTTTTTGATAAATTTTTAACAGTGATGGTGCCACCGCCCATTTTTAAGGAGGTATTTTTGAAAATTTCACTGGTCATTACTCTTAAACTGATTACGGTAGAACAATAAAATTTGTCACAAAGCGTACTAGTATCGTTGGGAGTATACCTGATGAAATTGAACGACATAGCTTACCGACCACGCCCACTTTCGATATGGAAAATTTTGAAAATCACATAAATTGACATAATTCGGTAAGGTAAATAGGCAAAATCGCATCATTTGGTAAGTAAATCCTCCTGGTCATTGTGATTTTCTTTTCTGGGTATTTAATGTTCGGTTTAACCGAACTTTGACTTCCTTACTTCTCTTTTAAATAAATTTACAAAGTTTTTTCAGGCGCTTGATTTGACAAAATTTTCCGATCTCTAGCTATGTTCTTTAAAGAATTAATTTATTGCTTATTTTCTGTTTTTTGTTGCATAATTTTAGGCTTTTTGCTTTGAACTGAATTAAAATAGAGTAAAACATTTTTGGATTCCGATCGGTTTTTCATTTCAGTACCTACAACTGTTACATTTATCTTATATGCAGGCAAGTAAGAAAATATGTATGTAAGTAACGTAAGTAAATCGTTAAGTATGTATGCATTAAGATGCTTAAAAGCTAATAGGAAACTAAATAGTTTAGCCAACATTTCGATTTGGTTGTATTTTCTCTTATCTGTTGCTGTAGTAGTCTCTTAGATCATATGCTAATGCTCTAAGTGCTTAATGCTTAATGCTTTTTATAAGCTTAGTCCTTAGAGATCTTAAAAGCTACGCTACTTAAAATTTTAGTTGTTGCATTTATCTACTTCGCAAGCTTACACACACCTTATTGTTGTTGTTGTTTGTTGTTTTCTCTGATGTAGCTTTCTCTCTTTATGCGATTTGTGAGTGTCAGCTGAGCTCCGCGCTCTCGCGTTCAAGTAATCATTTAAGCTATATCTTTTTCTCTCAACACCTTCTCAACAAATACACTATTTCTATATCTCTCTCGCTTGCTATTGCTGTCTCCCTCTCTCTCTCTCTTAAGTAGGACTATCTGTTGTGGAAGCCGCTGCTGATAAACTGCCATCTTGCAACTGCGCCAGCGCTTTGAATTTTTGCGAGTTGAGGAATCTGTAAGAAAACGACCATATTAATGTCTTCCTTCACTCCCTTTTAGAGCTTCACTCACCTTGGATATGAATCTCTGTGCATGAGCGTATAGATTTGTATTTGCGCCTCGTCAAAGGTATGCGTTGTCGGTTCAACCATATTACGATTCACAATTTCACGCACTCGTGAATCTAGCGATACTTCTCGTGGCGATAATATCGAAATGTAGTCTTCGTAGATGAGACGCGCTTTCTCTTCGATCGCTTCTGGACTATTCTCTTTTTTAAGCTCTTCGCAGGCAAGCCAAAACAATATATTCTCTTCGCTGAATTCACTGCGTAGAAAATCTCGAAATACTTTGCGCCCAGCTGGAAGTAAAACAAAATTGTTTTTTTTTTTTAGAGAATAAAGATACAACAAGATCGAGAAGTTTCCCTTAGAAGTTAAGGCTAGAGAACTATTATCAATCCAATCCTCTAGACAGTGGCGTATCCAGGATTTTTGGCAAGGGAAGCTTAATTTTATTATATTATTATATTTTTGCGTGATTTACTATTGTTTTGTATAATTTTGTTACTTTATTTTTTTTTTAATTATTACTATTTTTTTTGTGTTATTTTACTTTCTTTTTTTGTACTATGTTTTTGCTCAATTTTTACTATATATTTGTGCAATTTTTACTATATTTTTTGTGTGATTTTACTATATTTTTTTTTTTTTTTTTGAAATTTTTACTATATTTTTTGCTGTATTACTGTGAAATATATGACTTTTTGTATCCCGAAGGTTAGGGTTTGAACTTGAAAACCACCCCGTGGATGTGCCCCTGCCTCTAGACCAGGACCCGGAAAATTGGAAGTTAAGGGGTGTTAGCGAGAGAGCGGTCATCGCATCAACGTGCATAATCAACGACATCCTTTGATTGGTCAATGCGATAATAGCAACAATGTCATTGTTCGAGAGGCCAAGCAAAGAGCGTAATAATCTATGTGAATTTGGCTCTCAGATTTTCGGACAATTGTCCCACTAAGTGCCTAGGCCTGCTCTAGACATAATACATTCGGTAGGCAGAAACTATCCTTGAATATTAATTTACAGTGCAGAGCTAAGTAGGCGTAGGTTGGCTTGTACTGCCACTTGGTGCAGGTGACAATTCCTGGATGCTCTCATCAATGTCTAGATATGTCAGTTTTTAATTAACAAAAGATGGTGAAACTGACAGAATTGTTGTTGATCAAAAAAAATTTTGTGTTAAAACAACAACTTCATCTAGTTAATTCAACAGTGAAGGAACTGTTATTTTAAAAACAACAAACTCATGCAGTTAATCCAATAGCAAAGTTACTGTCATAAAACAAAGCTGTAATTAGACACCAGCATAATTATACGATGGCATCACGGTAGACACCTACGTTTAGCAGCAAATAGTGTGAGTTCCATTCTCGGCGAAGGCAACAAATCAACGTAAGAAAAAGTGATGTAATTTATAACAAAACTGTAATTAGACGCCAACAAGCATAAGTATACGATGACATCATGGTAGATAGACACCTGGGTGGAGCGTTAAAGACACCTGATTTCGTTTCTCGGTGAAGTCAATATAAAAACTCTGAAAAATAGTTTTTTTATTCATTTTTTACTTTGACTTCTTTCGGTGTTAAAATGACACTTATTTTAGTTTATATTTAGAACAAGACTTCAAACATCAAAAGTTATGGTTAACAGCTTCAATGCAGTTCAATCAACATCATAGAATAGTTAAAATGACCAGCTCATTTTTCTCTTTATCAACATACGCTATAGTCAACACTATGTTCACCCCTTCTCATCTATCTCATCGTTTGCCCTACTACCTATGTACTATGTATGTATGTTACAATTTCTGCATGTAATTTCTGTGAGCAAGTTTTAAGAGATTATCTCAAAATATAACCACAAGCAGTGGCTATGAAATGCGCTCAAATTCAAACCAGAAAATTATTTAATTTACATAAGCATTTAATTTTTAGGAAGAGCACGTTCTCGTGTGGTGTAAAGCTGAGCCAGCTGACATTCGGCATTAATGCAGTTGTTGAAAGAAAAAGGCATCGCGTGTCTGAAATTGATGTTGCCTAATTTATATTCGTGATACATATATCGTCCCCTTTTTGCGTTTTTATCGTAACCACCATTTTTTCGAAATTTACTTTTTGATGCAAATTTGTTCATCATCCCTTAGCGCATCATCTGGAA
>CAXKVI010000004.1:116199201-116214201 GCA_964058755.1 Campiglossa producta
TAGAATTATGAATTGCTTTATAATTGAGATAAATAGGATAAAGTAAAAAAAAAATTGTGTAATTAATTTAATTTTCTTTCATTAGAATCGTTTCGAAATTTATGTGCAAAGAGGGTAATTGAAGTGGAAAAAAGGGTTAACTTGTATATATTTTTTTGCATTGACATATTTTTATAGGTATTTGCTCAAGAAGGCACGGTAAAGGTTACATGTTATCCTTTGCTAAAAAAATTAACCCATTCATTGCCATTGTACCCATAAGGGTACACCTCTTCAAATATCAAAAACTCAATTTTGAAAATCGAAAACATATAATGACATAAACTGCTTTGAACGCAAGTGAATTATCAGTTTCATACTTTAAATCCTCATTGTGTTTGTGTTAAATTTACCATTTAACCAGAAATTAATTCATTATAGGTACTCCTGCAAGCAGATCTAGGACCGGGGTTGGTTTAATTGATAAAAACCCATTTTTTGGCATTTGCTTCGGTGGTTATGATTAATGCTATTCACATTCAGATATTTATGAACTTGACACATGGTCGACCTTTTGTCAAAGGTTGATTTTTTTACCTTAACATTTTTGTATTTGAAAATACTTCATTTTATTTAATTTTGTTTTATTTTATATTATTTTATTTTATTTTATTTTATTTCCTTTTTACATCTTTTTGATTTTACTTTTTTTCTTTTCAGTTTTTTTTTTATTATATTGAGTTTAATTTTTTTTAATTTTTTTTTTATTTTTTATCTATTTATTTATTTTTTTTTTATTTTACTACACTTCACTCTTCTCCGTTTACTTAACTTTTTTGTTTATATGTATATATATTTTTTTTTTTTTTTTTTCTTATTTAATTTTTTTTTTTTTATATCATTTTGGTTTAATTTTGCTTTATTTTGTTTTATCTTTTAATTTTTATTTTTTTAATTTTTTTAATTTTATTTTTTTTTGTTTTATTTTTTTATTTATTTATTTTATTTCTTTTTAATCTTTTTATTTTTTACTATACTTCACTCTTTTCCGTTTTACTTAATTTTTATGTTTATATATTTTTTTATTATTTTGTTTTGTTTTATTTAATTTTGTTATTTTTATTTTTTATTCCATTTTGATTTAATTTTGCTTTATTTTATTTTATTTTATTTAATTTTTTTTTTTAATTTTTTTTTTTGTTTTATTTTTTTATTTATTTATTTATTTTTTTAATCTTTTACTTTTTTTTACTATGCTTCACTCTTTTCCGTTTTCCTTAATTTTTTTGTTTATATATTTTTATATTATTTTGATTTGTTTTATTTAATTTTGTTATTTTTATTTTTATTCCATTTTCATTTAATTTTGCTTTAATTTTTTTTATTTTTTTTTAGTTTCTTTTATTTTTTTTTAATTTTTTTTTTTATTTTTTTATTTCATTTTTTTTTTAATTTTTTTATTATTTTTTACTATACTTCACTCTTTTCCGTTTTACTTAATTTTTTTGTTTATATATTTTTTTATTATTTTGTTTTGTTTTATTTAATTTTTTTATTTTTATTTTTTATTTCATTTTGATTTAATTTTGCTTAGTTTTATTTTTTTTTTTTTTATTATTGTTTTTTTCTTATATTTTTTATTTTTTATTTTTTTTTATAATTTTTTAAATTTTTTTAATTAATTTTTTTTTACTTAATTTTTTCATTTGATGTTATATTTATTAATTTTTTTTTGTTTTATTTTTTTTTGTATTATTTTATTTTTTTTTTTTATTTTTATTTTTTCATTTTATTTTACTTAATTCTTTTATGTTTCTTTGTTGTACATACCTTTGCTTAAATTTTTTTATTAAATTTCGCCAACGCTCACTCATAGCGACAGGTCCACGTACCACCAACAACAACTAAGATCACGTATCGTAAGCGATGTTTGAGTGTGAGATTACTTTATTAATATAGTTTTCGTAACGTTTCATCGTTTCTCTTTTTTTAGTTGGTTACACCAAGGTTCATCAATCATTTGGCATATTAGCATTAACGGCTGCTCTTAAGTGTTTATGACACATTACTCAGCATTTTACAGTTGTAGTTAAGCACCTTTGAATACGCTCAGTGAACATAAAAAATCATTTTTCAAACTTAAGACAGCACACGTATCGAAATGAATTAAAAAAAAAACAAAATTAATTATTGTTACTCATACGCCATGGCAGACTCAAATTACTTAGCGACTAAGCAAACCACTAAGGTGTGCTTACATCACCTCACACTTATGGTACACTATTTTGGTTTAACAGCATAATTAGCTAGTGGTTGACTTGCCACAATTCGCAATCAGGCATTTTGTTAGTGGCACTTAAATTTTCAAACCACAATCATACATACAAACAGACAAGTACATATAATATGAATATTGTCTGCGCTTAAGTGAGCACTCATCTCAACAAGAGTAACACCGACAAGCACAAACTTAGGTCGCGCTACAAAGCATTCATTACACTTGACGAAGGCAAATTTGTAAAAAACAAAAAAAAAAAAGTCACACTAATCCAAACGTCTCTAACAAACAACAACAACACGCTGCCTAGGAGCTGCTCGAATACTGAATGAGTCGCCAGTGCTTATACGTATACAACGAACGAATGTTTGAATGTCAACAACAGTTGTATTTGTCATGTGACCATAGACTTGTACATGTGTATAAACAAGCGACAAACAGACACACACACATATAAGTGCCACAATGCCATTTGTTTGCTACTTAAGTAAAAAGCGTTCACGTAGCTTTCTTTGTTTTTGTTTGGTCGTGTTGCTTTGGCACGTGAAAGGACAATATTGACATGGTTCTTATGAGGATCTAAACAAATACAAATACATGTATGTGTGTGTGATGAAAAAGGCCGTTTCTACCACTTGTTCATGTAATGATATGTAAATATCAGCATTTACAATTGCCATTTTTGCACCTCAACCTGTTGCGAAATACAGACACATGCATATGTGGATATAGATTTAGATTAAACGATATTGATATTCGAAAGTTTGGATACAAAAAGTAATATGACAAGAAAAACAAAGTTAAGACGATGATGAGCGAGGTAGCCTTAGATTATTTCGCGTACCAGCCACTCCTTTTGAGAGAAGGTTACTTTCTATATACGTATATAGGGGCGTGGCACCTTCAATGGTATTCATGGAAAAGGTGTGAGTTATCGGAAAGAGAGCGTGGCACCTCTTATATAAATTTAATTTTTCAAGATGAATATCTCAAGAAGTATTTAAGTTAGGGACCTGATAATTAGTATGGAGATATACCTAGGTGTCAAACGGATTAAATGATTCAGGTCGCGGTTTTCAGTGCAAGTTTAAGAGTTAACTATAGTTCATTTCCACTTCGAGCTTGGTTTTAAACCCAATAGCAAAGTAAAGTGAAATAAGAGGATAGTCCGCTAGGTGGCGCATGTATTTTGAAAACTCCCTAAAATTTATAGCAAGGTTCAGAACCCAACAAAACACAATATTGTCGCCCGCGTTCCAGATACAGAGTTGCCACTTTGGATATTTTGTTCTTACCAATATTTTTTTCACAGAATCAAAATTTTTTCATCCTTTTTTGTGCCCAGACCTTAGGGTTGGTTTGTCATGTCACATGCCCAAGTGCGTCGAAGGGTGTTCCACACAAAAACGCTGTGGATGAAACCCCGATCTCTTATCGGCAAGTATATTTTTTTGGGGTTTTGCCATGAACACGGAAAAAGACTGATTTTAAAATTTAAAGATGCGACGAAGCATTCCAGTATCATGAAAAAGATCACTTTTAAACGCATCCCAACAGGCTCTCAACCGTTTCTGTAGCTTTTGGATGTGCTGAATCCGAATATGAATTCAGAATTTTTGGGTCACCCTAGGTTTTCTATCCAGATGGTGGATTATTAAGTGATCGGTTGCTGTAAATAAAATACTTTTTTTTAATAATTCAACAACTTTTCTTGATTCAAGAAACCATATTTTAATTTGGGTTTTTTATATTTTGCGGCAAACAGATGTTCCATAGTGCAAACAAATGGGGTATACATAGTAAGTTACCACCGATCTCTGAGCCATGGATCTCATTGGAATTTTGTTTTATGTGGTGGGTCCCAAACCCTACGCACAACCGGTTTCTCGTGGAGTTAGATTTAAGTTACACGTTTATATAGCGAGCCGCTTGATCCAAGACCGGGCGTCTGTCTTGCAGCCGCATCTCATAATGACAGACGTTGCTGTTGAAATCTCCTGGCAAGCCCTTAAACCGATTATGTCGGAGTGGCCTTGTCAAATTGTCGCCTTCTCACATCAGTTCACCACCGAACGGATACGACGTAGGCGTAGTGAGCTGCTTAGACCGCACGTAGAAGAATCGCTCTGGCCATTCCCAGTTGAATGGCGGTCAGAAGCTTTCACCACTTGCATGGACTTCTACACACGATCCCATTGCCAAATCGCTTAGGCGGTTAAAGGCTATTTTAAGTAAGATCTCTGAGCAAACTAGCTTCTGGAGAGAAAACCTATATGAATGTGCCAATTATCCAGATTTGAGTTAATAGGTTCACGCGATTCCCCCGGAAATTTGCAATGCCATTTTCATGAATCATTGAAAATTTTGTTAGATAAACAAATGTGCTACAGATTCATGTTTCTGGCTCAACAAAAATGTATAAATACTGATTTTTTATTTTTTTTTTTTTTTTTTATTTCGTTTTGCCAGAAACATTAATGTGTAGCAAAAATGTTACGTATACGCCATGATGTCATGCAACAAATTCATGTTTCTGGCACAGCGAGAATTTAAAAAAAAATTTCAAATTCAGTTTTTAAACATTTTTTTTGCGCCAGAAACATGAATGTGCTACACATTTTTAATCTATTTATTTTGTGCGCTACACACTCAAGTTTCTGGCACAACAAAAATTTAAAAAAAAGTTCTTGGAAAATTTTTAAAAGATGAATGTGCCGAACCTCGAGGAATTGAAGGAATATTAACGGAAAAACTATATTAGTGGAAAGAGTATAATGAGAATATAACCTGCAAATATAATTTCAAATTTTTAGAGAGGAAAAAACGTTCAAATTCGAGCGATAATATCAAAAAAATTCCTGCAGATGGCGCAGACCTCGAATTGTTTACTAATATTTGGAAGAATTGAAGCATCACTATGATTCGGTACTTGAAACTTGTAGAATAGTTCCAACTCCAATAAAAATGCAATATAAAAGACAAGAAATCCGCTATAAGGCTGATGGATCAGGCAAGTATTTTTTGTGCAACCCAGAGACGTGATGATTGAAACAAAAGTTAGAAGTTGAAATCACCAGAGGCTTCAAAACTAGGATTTGAAATTAATGCTGACGATAGTATGCCCAAAAATTCTTCTAGAATATTCAACTTATGACGAAAGATGATCAATTTGGAACTTAAAGCGTATTTATTTATTTTGAAACCAACTATCGCAGCCAAAAATTATATCAACCCAGAAAACCGCCGTAGAGTCGCGCAAGTAGCAGACACATTTTTGTTAAACAAATAAAATTGTAAATATTCGTTTACAAACAAAATAAATGGTGACGCATAGTCTGCTGTCATTGACTGCATTTACGAACACTCAAGAGTAAATACACACATACATATATTCATTTGCTCGTATGTGTATACAAATAAGTTCGAATAGGTAGAGAAAAGAAAACAAACGCGACAATAACAACTATGAATTTTAGTTCCAAAAAGAGTGATTACCCATACTTTTAAAGCGCACACAATGTGTCACTGTCACCGCTTGAGCTCCTGCCAGACGCAGCCAACGCCATTACAATGCACGCGTATATCAAAAATGCGCATAAAAGCGTTGAGTTACATAGCTATGTATGTATACAAATGTGATTAATTATAAATGAATGTATGTATGTGTATATGTATGTATGTATTTATGCTTACATACCACGAAAAGAAAACACAAAAAAAATTCCTATCAAGATAAATGCCGATAAACATGCGTTAAATAGAGGTCTAGAGGTATGTATGTGTGTAATCACATATTGGCATACATATGTATACAGTGCTGAGCATTATTATGAACTCAAATTAGAAAAGTAAAATTTTGCAAAATTAATGAAAGACCACTAGAGCGTACCAAAAATGTATGGAAAAAAGTTTTGGTTCGAAATTTGATATACTATTTATATATTATATACTTATATTGGGGCGTTTTATCCTAAATAAGAACGTTAATATTTTCTCCATATATGTATGTAAGTATAAAGGAGTGTGTAACAAATTTCCGTCTTTGAATTTTTGTAAGGACAACAGGATCCTTTACAGGGATATTGAAAAAACGTATTCCCTAAAAAAGGACATTGGAATTGCAAAAGTATCTTAGTAGATTGCGTAACAATATGTTTTATAGCAAAAATAATTGGGTACATCTTGAAACTTTTCAATTATAGTGCACTTTTTATAGGTCATACATGGCGTATGAGTAATATTTAGTTATACAAGTGAGAAAAGTTTAGGAAAATTGTATTCATATTTAGGTTGGTAGTTCCGAAACGGAATGAAATATCGAAACAAAACATACACTACCTTTAGGCCCACATGAACACCTTTCATTTGATCTCATTTTGTAAAACCAACTTCTAGGGTATATCCTGCCCACATTTTGAATTCTCCTTTAATATTTTTATATACATTTTCCGGACTTTAATTAGACTACACAGTTTCCAGTACAAATCGAGTTTTTAGTTGAAGGATAATAGTTTTTTTTTTTATTTCCATGTCCTGGAAGGATTTAATGATATTTAAATAAAATTAATAAAAACAGAAAATAAAGTAAAATAAAATAAAAAAAAAGCAAATCAACAAACAAAATTTTTAAAAAATAAAAGAAAATAAAATAAAATAAAAATAAAAATAAAATAAAATAAAATAAAATAAAATAAAATAAAATAAAATAAAATAAAATAAAATAAAATAAAATAAAATAAAATAAAATAAAATAAAATAAAATAAAATAAAATAAAATAAAATAAAATAAAATAAAATAAAATAAAATAAAATAAAATAAAATAAAATAAAATTAAATTAAATTAATAAAAATAAATATAATAAAAATAATAATAAAATAAACTAAAATTAAATAAAAATAAAAAAAATTATGAAACTTATTAGAAAATAAAGTTGAAAAAAATAAATTATAATACAATAAAAAAATAAAATGAAAAATTAATAAAATAAAATTTTAGTGAAAAAATTAATAAAACAAAATAAAGCTAAATAAAATTTAAATAAAAAAAGATGAAATTGGAGTTAAATTACATAAAAATAAAATAAAATAAAATCATAAAATATAAAACAAAAAAGAGAAGGAAAAATTAAGTAAAAGTAATAAAATAAAATAAATAAAAAAATCAAAGTAAAGAAAAACCAAAGTAAATTAACATAAAATTAATTAATATAAAATAAAACAAAAGAAAGTAAAATAAATTTTTGATTTTATAATTACTCGCAATACTGTAAGCATATGCACATACCTAATATATTTTCTGTGTTCAGTGTTCAGAATTTACAAATAAACATTCGTGTGGCTAAAACTTTTTCAACGAAAACCAAAAAAAAAAATTACTAAAATAAACAAAAGGCTCAAAGTAATTGCTGTATTCGCGATGCTGACTATCAAGTTATTTGGTAAAAAAATTGGAAACAAATGTGTAGTTTGCGTAAAATAAGTAACAAACACATAACCTGCTAACCACGCAAACAAATTTACAAATTTAAACCAGAAAATTCCATTATAAAAATTATGCGACCACGCGAAATTTATATTTTAACCAAACAAATCTCAAAACTTAATTATCCATATGTATTAAACTGTTTTAGCACACGCATGAATAAATCCCATCGCGCACGCCCACATACACAGAAACACACACGTGCGAGCAGTGGCAGCACAACATGAACTTGAATTGCAAACAATTTTCTGTTTTTTTTTTTTATTACACTTTTCGCGTTTTTGGAACAGACGCGTTTACTGGACGAACGAAAATATTCAACTAAATTCCATTGAAAGCAAGCGATGAGTTAAAACATTGGCATTAAGCAATGACAGCTACGACGGCTGCCACAGTAACAAAAGAGTTTACAAATGTTTGCGAGTGTATCGGTGTGCGTGTGTGTGAATATGTGTGAGTGCGCGAAACTAAATGGCGACCACATGTAGCGTGTGATTGTTGTTCTTTTGGGGAAATCTTTTTTTTCGAAATCAGGTATGCTTTGTGTGTAGGTATGTATGTATGTGCAACAAACTTTTTATTAGTCCGGGAGACAGCTGAGGCTTTTTGTGGCAAAAATTGATGTTTTTATAGTTCATATTTCCAAAATTTATTAACAAATAAGCTTTGTTAAAATACTAAAAAGAAATAGTGGCAACACTTATTTTATTTTATTTTTTTTTTAGTTTATTTTTTTTTTTTTTTTTTTTATTTTATTTTATTTTATTTTATTTTATTTTATTTTATTTTATTTTATATTATTTTATTTTATTTTATTTTATTTTATTTTATTTTATTTTATTTTATTTTATTTTACTTTATTTTATTTTATTTTATTTTATTTTATTTTATTTTATTTTATTTTATTTTATTTTATTTTATTTTATTTTATTTTATTTTATTTTATTTTATTTTATTTTATTTTATTTTATTTTATTTTATTTTATTTTATTTTATTTTATTTTATTTTATTTTATTTTATTTTATTTTATTTTATTTTATTTTATTTTTTTTTTTCTTTTTATTTTATTTTTTTTTTTTTTATTTTATTTTTTTTTTTTTTTTTTATTTTATTTTTTTTTTTTTTATTTTATTTTATTTTATTTTATTTTATTTTATTTTATTTTATTTTATTTTATTTTATTTTATTTTATTTTATTTTATTTTATTTTATTTTATTTTATTTTATTTTATTTTATTTTATTTTATTTTATTTTATTTTATTTTATTTTATTTTATTTTATTTTATTTTACTTTATTTTATTTTATTTTATTTTATTTTATTTTATTTTATTTTATTTTATTTTATTTTATTTTATTTTATTTTATTTTATTTTATTTTATTTTATTTTATTTTACTTTATTTTATTTTATTTTATTTTATTTTATTTTATTTTATTTTATTTTATTTTATTTTATTTTATTTTATTTTATTTTTTTTTTTTTTTTCTTTTTATTTTATTTTTTTTTTTTTTATTTTATTTTTTTTTTTTTTTTTATTTTATTTTATTTTTTTTTTATTTTATTTTATTTTATTTTATTTTATTTTATTTTATTTTATTTTATTTTATTTTATTTTATTTTATTTTATTTTATTTTATTTTATTTTATTTTATTTTATTTTATTTTATTTTATTTTATTTTATTTTATTTTATTTTATTTTATTTTATTTTATTTTACTTTATTTTATTTTATTTTATTTTATTTTATTTTATTTTATTTTATTTTATTTTATTTTATTTTATTTTTTTTTTTCTTTTTATTTTTTTTTTTTTTTTTTATTTTATTTTTTTTTTTTTATTTTATTTTATTTTATTTTATTTTATTTTATTTTATTTTATTTTATTTTATTTTATTTTATTTTGTTTCAAAAAATCATCCAAATGCCTCAAGTCGTTTTCCGTAAAATACCTGGTACACAAAAATATATGTAGTAGGCTGTCCAAAAAAATTAAATCCCCTTAGTTTTGACCATAATGCATCAATGCAACAATGAAGACGTTTTTTCCAATACCCTTGTTAAGGATCCTGTTGTCCTTATAAAAATTTATAATAATAATTTTCGGCAAAATTTTAACTAAAAATCCTCACTGGTTACTGTTATGCTTCATGATATTACTGGATATACAAAATATTAAAATAGTGGGATTAGGTGGCAACCCTGCGAGGTAAACCTACCTAAGTTTCTATATCTGTCCTTAAGCTTTTCTCCTGTTGTGATAACGGCAGCTAGCCCCCAGACTAAAAACACACAAACAGAAACCAAGGAATTTAAAAGACCTCAATGTGTTTGATGGCGCCTATGAGTTGTTGTGTATGAGTAATGCGGCATGCGCCGGTATTATTCATAACTGTAAAGGTAGAAGTTACACTAGAATTTTAGTAGCAAGCCACAGCGGCCACCGCAAAGAAGTCAAATCAAACAATGTTATGGCAATGAGCATGCGAGGCAAGCCAAATCAAACGAAACCACAATAAATGCAGAGAGAGTCATGCATGCGAGCATATTTATACGATATACTGTTTTTGCCAACAAAGTTGCACCGCTCTTTCGCTACTTAACCTCTCAAGATAGAGTCTCGATAGCAAACTTGCAAAGCTGACTTTTATATACTAAGTCAAAGTTATGGCCAGTCGAATTTTCAAAATTGCCCCCCTTAAAAATTCACGGCGGTTCCACGCCCATTTGACAAAATGTATCAAAAAATCATAATAGCCATATCAGCTAACGAAATATGTCAGTTTATGCGATTTTCGAAATTTTCGACATCGAAAAATGGGGCGTGGTTATAATGCGATTTCGCACATTTTCTATAGCAACCTTGGTTGGCCACAAAGTAACCTGTATACCAAATTTCCTACAAATATCTCAAATTTTAAGGTGTTTTCAGAAACATGCCAACTAAAATATTTTCAAGTAGGGCGGCCACCTTACCGCAGCATATTTCTAACTATCTCGAAAGCCACTTGACCGATTGGGATTAAAGTTTACTAAATTTTATACGTGTTACTGTGAATGTGTGTGCTATAGTACAAAACTCAGCCATTTTCAAATGGCTGTAATTATCTTAGTAGTTAGGATAATTGCACATGGCTTACCATTTTCGAAGCTTCAAAGCTTCAACTTTAAGACTATGTAAAAATATTTTCAAAAAAGTTTCCAAAATTGAAAGAAAATTCACTTTGAAAAAAATACCATTTTTCCCCATACAAAATGTATGGGAAAGGGCGAAAAAAATAGCCACCCCTAAGGGTTAAGTTAGAGCGCTAATTTTTTGCAAGGCCTTTTTTTCTCATCAATACCTAATTTTTTAGGGGGTAAGACCTAGTCGACATTTTTTTTGAATCACCCTAATGTACATACATACAAAAATATTTTTGAAAGTCATCACAAGAGAAGTTGCATTAGGGAGAATGTTGAAATTATGCACCCTGTAAATGAGCTAATTACAATTGTCAACACCCATTTATTATGAACTCAATTTCCCTTAAACATTTTCTACCACAACTTGATTTAAACTTGCTAGTAAAGTTTGCCGCAATTACTTCCCTAGCTTGTACCAACAACAACCACACGAGCAAACAATAAAATACCCCAGCGTCTGTCTGTGTCGCATTCAACATGAATAATTAAAATATTTGCCTACATTTTTTTGTACTTGTTGTCGCTTCATTATTGTCGAATGATCAAAATTGCTGTCATAGTTCATGGACAGAAAAATTTAAATACATGCACACATACATACAACCAAAAAAAAGAAAAAAATTAGAGGTACAAACTGCTATTGTGCCCATACAAAACACATATCACACACCCAATACATACACACAGACACACGTATGACTATTTATGGAAATATGTGTATTAGAACATTTAGTATGTTAAGCTTAAGTTTATAAAATGCCAACGAATTCCAACGTTTTGTAGTTGTGTTGTTGTGCATAGACATATTTACATTTAATGAGACAAAGTATTTGGAAATTTTCCGATTATCTTTTATAAGCTTTTCATTTATGCTTAGGCAATTTTATGAATGAAAAAATGAGCGTTCAGGAAAGAGCTTTTTCTAAGGTTTTGCGTCAGTTTTTTGTGCGCTAGGCGACAGCTTTTACTATAAGTAGCGTTGCCAGAGGATAAATAATAAATGAATCTCTGAATAATAAATAAATCTATAATTTTTTATTTGAATCAGAATTTAATTTTTTTAAGTCAAAAATAAAAGTTTTTATTGGTCACTATATTTTTTGGACTTTTGACCTTTCGAATAATTTTAATCAAATTATTCTTTTGAGTTTTTGGCGAAAACAAGTTGAAAAATGCAAACAATACCACCTACGATGATTGCAATTTCGATCTTGTTGAAGGATCTTGTCAACCGCTTTGTATTGTTGCTTAGAAATTTTTCATCACCTTTACTGGTCATCGAACCCAAGGAGATTTAGGAATTTCTAAACTGCAGGGTATAACCAATGGCAAAATACCACAAAATTTTCAAAATTAACTTTAAATTTTAAATCAAAATAATAGTTCAAAAATTTTTCAAGTCAAAATAATTTTCCATAACGAAAGTGTCCGTGGTCGGGAAGCGATTTCATCCAATTTCATTAGCTATACTCCTCAGCTATACTCGAGTCAATCAAAGTACTGCTAGCTATACAAGCTTAATAGTACATTTACACTGCACCAAATTTGGCGAAAAATTGCAAATCTGGCACTTTTTTTTCATACAAATCTCATTTTCCAAATTTGGAATTCCATTACATTTGCCGACCAATACAATCCATAGTTCCTCAAAATAGAATTGCCCAGCAAGAACCTTAATGGTTTAATGACGTGTGATGCTTAGCATTATGCACAGTTGTAAATAACATTTTAAACTAGTTTTTTTTTAAGAAAATGGGCCAATTCTACCAGGCCAAAGGACAGAAGACTTCTTGCCTCTTCTATTATTATTACTCTATAGGTGTTTAAAACATCGCGGTAGTGCATTTTCTTTCGGTGGATTTTTGTCCTGATAGAAGATTCTTGCAGGGAAGGTGAAGCCAAATGCAAATTTGCCAATGTAAACGGTGTCGAACTGGCTCATTTGAATTCGACAAATTTGGTGCAGTGTAAATGTACTATAAGGTTCATTGGGTAGTTTAAAGAGTCTAGTCTAGGGCCCGGCAGAATTGGGCAGAATTGTATGTGACGGTGTATAAGTGAAAGAGCGGTCATCGTAGCAATAAAATTATGTTATGTCATTTTGCTCCGTCGCCCACTAGCAAGTACCGAAGCAACAGCGCATATTGTTGTGTCGTTGCTTGCAAGTGAGAAAATTCGCATAACCATTCAAGCGCAGGAAAATTTCATTGTTCTAGAGGCCAAGCAAAGAGCGTAATCATCTGTATGAATTTGGTTTTCAGATTTGCGGACAATTGTCCCACTAGGTGCCTAAGCCTGGTCTAGTCCTTATGATTGCTTTTCTAAAATATAAAACTCATCGCATTTTTTGATGAATAGTATGTTAAAGTTTCTTATCATTTAGGAGTTGGTATCCCTTAAGCTAACCCAATATATTTATAAAGCTCACAGCTAAAAGCTTTTCTCTATACTGCTCTCACCCTGTTTGCTTCTCTTGTTCGAATGTAAATTTCGAATTGAGAGCAATATAATACTTTTATCGGAACGAAGTGCATGAGCACTATTCCAGCATCCACTTTATCAACAGTTTCCAAAATGAGCGCCAGCTGCGCTGCTATTTCCCAAGTCCTAAATATTTCAAAGGGACAGAGAGGCAGAGACAGAGAAATACATACATATATATTAGGGTGATACAAAAAAAATGTCGACTTGGTGTTACCCCCTAAAAAGTTAGGTATTGATAAGAAAATAAGCTGTGCAAAAAATTAGCGCTCTAACTTAACCCTTAGGGGTGGTTATTTTTTTCGACCTTTCCCATACATTTTGTATGGGAAAAAATGGCATTTTTTTTTTTTCAAAGTGAATTTTCTTGGCAAGCCATGTGCGATTATCTTAACTATTAAGATAATTACAGCCATTTCAGGTTATATAGGGATAAATTATTACTAAGTATTTTTTATTAACTTTATTGCTACACTTTAAATATCTATTTATTGAGTTTTTAAATGTACGCAAGTGTAGTAAGAAAAAAATGTATGCTGCTAACTACTCTTCAGTGAGTTTAAATGAATGAAAATTGTTGAAGTCGCCTAGTTGAATTCAGCGTTCTCCAATTGCGGTTATTGACGTCTTCAAATTTATTTGTAATTTTCTGCTCAATGTTTTTTACTATGCGCACAGCAGATAGTGTAGTAGTATGTGTTTATGTGGGCATTGAAATTATATGCTAGTATACGGGCTTTGCTCGCCCACACGTGCGCTGGAATAGCAGAGACCAGCGAAAATGATATTCAAAATCATATGCGATGGATTGGGGAAGGTGTTCGAGTTTGTCTGTGTTTTATGTCCTTTGTTCGCTCCTACATGAATTTTAATGAAACTTAACCCTAAAATGATTTGCAGTATATAGAGTCCACTTTATTTATACCTAGTTCTTATTGGATCGCTAAAAATTTACCGTCGGTTTTATACACGGCGTATGAGTAACTTTTTTTAACTAATCTCATTTTTTAGATTTTTTTAAACTAGAATAAGGAATAGCCGCCCGGAAAAACTGGTTTCGAATATATACCGAAAGAAACAGTTTTCAGTCATAGAACAAGTAATATTCTGTTCCTCCAGTTATTGTGGATACACGGCGTATGAGTAACTTTTTTGAAGTAATCGCATTTTTTAGATTTTCTCTTTTAAAAAAACTAGAATAAGGAATAGTCGCGGAGAAAAACTGGTGCGGAGTATATAGCGAAAGAAACAGTTTCAAGTCTTGGGAGAAGTAATATTCCATGCTTCTATAGTGTACGATATTTCTGATAGCTATCGATACTATCGATAGTACTATCGTTTTCTAATTGAAAAGGAGAAATATTTACATATTTTAAAACTATTATTTAATTTTCATTCTCTCTTCCTTTTTTTACAGTAGGCATTTTAACTTAAAACTATCGATAACTTCTGAAAACCATCGATAGTTGGGAAGAAGGGGAACGATAGATAGTACCATCGATATTCTTTGGATCGAGTAAATCTCTTCCTTACAAAGAAAAATCGATTTTTTTATATTTATCGATGAATGAAGCCTATCGATTATTTATTTAGA
>CAXKVI010000004.1:116221701-116225167 GCA_964058755.1 Campiglossa producta
TTATTCTATTCTATTTTATTTTATTTTATTTTATTTTATTTTATTTTATTTTATTTTATTTTATTTTATTTTATTTTATTTTATTTTATTTTATTTTCTTTTATTTTATTTTATTTTATTTTATTTTATTTTATTTTATTTTATTTTATTTTATTTTTATTATTTAATTTTTTTAATGTAATTTTTTTTAGAAAAATTATTATTTTTTTGTGTGTTCTATTTTTATGTTATTTTATTTTTTATCTTCCTTTTATTTTTTTTATTATTTTTTATTTTATATTTTACTTGATTCTATTTTATCGCACAACACTGTATATATGCAACTACGTATAAAATAAAAGGTCAGCTGAACATGGCGTATGCGCAACATGTTTCTTTCTTACTGTCAACAAATTTCATTCACTCTTTATTGTATACTCACCTAAAACGTATTTATAGTCCCTTTGTGTGCGCGTGTGTGTACGCCCGCTTTTGGCAGCGTTCCTCAAATTTTACGCCCCACCACTTTTAGTAAAAGAGTATACTGTTGTTGTTATTTTTCTTGCTTGTCAACGTGTCTATTTTGTTGCAATCCTTTTCTGCCACCCGTAGAAAATCCACTTTTTATTCGTGCCAAAGCAGAAGCCAAAGTAGTAGCAGCATCCAATGTCGTACTAATGGCTCACCTGCAATCCGGTGCCCGAGGTTATCAAGCTTAGATTTTTGCAATTTTTGTTGGCAGCTGACAGCATGTAGGTGGTTGCACAGTGTAAATTGTAAAATTTCTGTATTAGTAGAAGAGAAAACATTAAGTTAGTGAAGGAAATGGAATTTCAGTAAGTTGCTTAGTAAATATGTTTGGGATATTGTGTTGGACTTAAAAGTTGCAAATGTTGCAATTTGGAATTTTAAGAGATGCTTCAAGTTTGTAAACTTAAAGTTTAAAAAATAAATGATAGCATGAAAGATTTTTCTACCAAAAGTAAGAAGAAGTTTGTGAGTTATTTTGAGAGCTGATGCTATAAACTTTATATACACATTAGGCGGGGTTGAAAATCCAACAATTTGCTTGCTTGCCATGTGGGGAGAGTTATTACTTTTATAAAAAATTAGATAAATTCCAACGAAAAATATTTTCTGGTAAAAAAACTCTTGCGACCGAATTTTGAGTAGCTTCCCGCTAAGATGGAGATTTGAGACCCAACACTTGAGTCAAAACCCGATGATTGCTACGTCGATAAGATACACTCAAAAGGACAATTTCCTTATGGGGCGATCACTTTCAGCTATTTGACATGACATAATACCCATCCTTGTTCCCAATGGAAGCGCTTTCTTATCGGTTGGTCAAAGTACCCTTCACTCTCTCTGCACAAAATAAATTCGTTCTGATTCCCCAAAACACCTTTATCAACTAAAAAATGATATACTATCTATTGCACTCTCTCTATGAGCTCCACTAAATTCATTTCCTGAGTTTTGATAACTACAATATAATTTCCCTATAAAATCATTCAATTAATCCTGTCTGCACTAATTGCAATGTTCACTTCCTTCCAATGACAACACTCTCATTTGTGGCCGGACATATAAGTTCACATACACACATACCAAGAAGCAAGCTCATGTGTGTGTGTGTGTCAATTATTGATTGATGCCCCCCTCCAACAATGCAACAAGCACCAAGCAAGCAATAGCCGTCAATCACTCAAACAAAAACAAATGAAACAAAGCTACAATGACAGGATAATGAAACATTGTTTTAAGGTGTGTCGCCCATTAGATGTATGCCGTGTGCCATAAATAAGCGAAGAAGCAATTTGTATGCATTGCTGAATGTTCAATCAGCTCAAGTAGAAAATTTGTATACAAAGTAAGCCACAACAATGGAAATTGAAAAATGGGAAACAAAAGCTAAACCAAAAGCAAATAATGTGAAATCTACATAAAACAATGGATTAATAAAAGAATGAAAGAAAAAATAAGCAAAAAAGTAAAGAAGCAGTTAGTGATTGCTTACAATGAATAAGCAAAAACAACAAAATATCGGTCAGCAGCTATGAAATGAATGTACTGCCACATTGAACCACTGCACAACAATAGACATTGGACACTAAGCACAGGATGTAATGCATACCTAAGGTCATATGTACAACCGTACACACATACAGGTAGACAGTAATTTTCAAATAAGAGTGAATGCAGCAAGAAACCCAATTGGAACTTTTAGTAATCGTAGCAGATTTAAGACTTATTTTGCAAAATAAAATAACATAACATAAAAGAAAATAAGAAATTAATTAAAATATAATAAATCAAAACAAAAATAAAATAAATCAAATTAACATAACATATAAAAAGTAAATAAAATTAAATTAAATAAAACAAAATAAAATAGAGTAAAATAAAATTGAAAAAATTTTAAAAAATAAAAGAAAATAAAATAAAATAAAATAAAATTAAAAAAAAAAAACAAAATAAAATAAAATAAAATAAAATAAAATAAAATAAAATAAAATAAAATAAAATAAAAGAAAATAAAATAAAATAAAATAAAATAAAATAAAATAAAATAAAATAAAATAAAATAAAATAAAATAAAATAAAATAAAATAAAATAAAATAAAATAAAATAAAATAAAATAAAATAAAATAAAATAAAATAAAATAAAATAAAATAAAATAAAATAAAATAAAATAAAATAAAATAAAATAAAATAAAATAAAATAAAATAAAATAAAATAAAATAAAATAAAATAAAATAAAATAAAATAAAATAAAATAAAAAATAAAAGAAAATAAAATAAAATAAAATAAAATAAAATTAAAATAAAATAAAATAAAATAAAATAAAATAAAATAAAATAAAATAAAATAAAATAAAATAAAATGAAATGACATAAAATAAAATAAATTTAAAAAAATAAAATAAAATAAAATGAAATAAATAAAAAATAAAAAAGTAGTTTTAATTAAAAAATTCAACTAAATAAACTTAAATGTAAAAAAATTATTAAATTTAGATGAAATACAACAAAAAAACTTGCTGAGGTTGCGGCCACCTTTTCTATTAATATGTATGTACATATGTATGTATGTATGTATGTATGTTTGTATTTACAACAAAGCACTAGCAACATTCATTCTAAGTAAATATGAATGTATGTCTTTGTGCATCTGTCTGCATTAATGTCACCCGTCCATTGGTATTGTGACAAAGTACTGACCACAGCTTGGTTACTCAAGTCATCGTTTGACTGAGCACAAATACATTGAGTTGAACTGTTGCTGGTGCTTTTTTTTTTTGTATGTGTATGTATTTATAAGTATTTTTGAGTTTAGTGTGTTGGTTCAAGTGGAATGCAAATGAAGGGTTATTCGAAATTTTTGTATACTTAAGAGCATAATATGCAAATGAAAGTACTGAAGATGCAAATATTAGTGCAGTATCTACACTTTAGTTTATGATCTGCATTTCCTCTGAAT